>CAJNDV010028657.1:32417-45922 GCA_905221635.1 Symbiodinium sp. CCMP2456 | reverse complement strand
CCTAAAACTCCAAACCCCCAAACCCTAAACCCCCAAAGCCCTAAACCCTAAAACCCCAAACCCGAAACCCCTAAACCCTAAACCCTGAACCCCTAAAGCCCCCAAACCCTAAACCCCTCAACCCTAGCCTAAACCCGAAACCCCTAAACCCTAAACCCTAAACCCCTAAAGCCCCCAAACCCTAAACCCCTAAAGCCCCCAAACCCTAAAGCCCTAAAGCCCCCAAACCCTAAAGCCCTAAACCGAAACCCAGAGCATCTCTCGTCTCTTTTTGGCTCATTCGGCTTTTCAGGTTTTGGGGTTTTGGGGTTTTGGGATTTAGGGGTTTAGGGTTTAGGGTTTTTTGGGTTTTAGGGTTTGTAGGGTTTAGGGATTTAGAGGTTTAGGGTTTAGGGTTTAGGGTCTAGGGGGGTTCCGGGTTTCAGGGTTTGTGGTTTCGTGCTTTCGGGTTTGGAGTCTAGGATTCCTCAACGGTTTTTGGGTTATCCGAAAGTCGTATCAGAATCAGACGCGCTCACAGACATTGCCAGTCATCAGAAGATAAGGAAGCCTAAAGCAGTATCCGTACAATTAGCAGGAGCCCCCGTAAACCCTAAACCCTAAACTTCCCTAAACGCCAAATCCCTAAACCCCTACCTACAACCTAAACCCTAAACTTCCCCAAACCCTAGGCCCAAATCCACCCAAAATCCCTAAACCCCCGTAGCCCGAAACCCTAAACCCTAAACCCCTAAACCCTAAACCCTAAACCCCTAAACCCCTAAACCCCTAAACTAACCCTAAACCCTAAACCCTAAGCCCACGAAGCGCCCCAGAGAGCCCCGGAATCGGCCTGCCCGGCACCGCCATCAGCAGGAAAGACGCCGCAGAGCGGCCGACCCTTAGAGGAGTATACTAAAGAATATGAATAGTAGTTTCGGGTTTAGGGTTTAGGGTTTAGGGTCTAGGGTTTAGGGTTTAGGGCTTAGGGTCTAGGGTTTAGGGTTTAGGGTTTCGGGTTTCGGGTTTAGAATTAAAAGCAAAGGAGGTACTTCTTTTGGGGAATACCGAATATGTATGTGTGTGTATATATGAATACATGTACATAGACATTCATGTGCTTCTGTATATACATACATACTACATACATACGTACATACATAGAGATTTGTATACATGCATGTATAGATATAAACATATATATATATAGAGAGAGATATATGCATACATACATATGCACACACACTTTCTCTGAAATATGTACGTATATCATGACAATATCAACACATCCGTCTGTTTCTGGCTCCAACAAGTCTTCCCCATAGCCACCCGCAGGCCCGCGAAAACACTGAGGGACTCAACATACCCAACCAGCACAGGGCAGCACTTTTTATCCTTCCTGCGGACGAGGGCGAAGGACACGATAAAAAAAACGGTCTTACATTGGTCGCTCTAGTAGGTTTAGGGTTTAGGGTTTAGGGGTTTAGGGTGTAGGGTAGGTTAGCCGGAGCCTAAAGTACCCAATGCAACTGACAGCTTGAAATTGAAGTCAACGACTGAGCCAGGAGCATGAGGACGTCCCACCAGTACATACCGTACTTGTAGCCTGCAGTATCATGCCAAGCCGCCAGGGAGTCGGGCCCCAATAACGTAGCTAGGATTCTCGATGATGTTTTGTTCACGATTCTGGCAAAGCGTGTTCTTACATG
Source organism: Symbiodinium sp. CCMP2456 (assembly GCA_905221635.1). Taxonomy (NCBI): domain Eukaryota; class Dinophyceae; order Suessiales; family Symbiodiniaceae; genus Symbiodinium; species Symbiodinium sp. CCMP2456. The sequence goes on along the minus strand of CAJNDV010028657.1, from coordinate 44,234 downwards.
CGGCCAAAGCCAAGAACCAGGGTAACCAGTCGCATGTGTTGTAAAGTTCTGCATGAGCCGCCGGTCACTGTACTTCTTGACGAATCTCCGCCGATTCCCACGCTGGCAAAACGTATCACACCCTCACAGCTCGGAGTTGAAGCCCCGAACGCCCGCAAATGTTGAAGAGACTGCTACTTGGAGGTTCATGGGTTTAGGGTTTAGGGTGTAGGGTTTAGGGTTATAAGTGGAGTTATAAGTCCCCTAATATGGGTTATAAGTACAGTTACCCTACTTATAACCCCACATATACCTACCCATGAACCTCCAAGTAGTTGGAGAGCAGATTCACAAACTTCTGGGTTCGCTGGTTCACTCAATGTTGGAGCTTCTGAAGTGTTGGGGCTTATGGGGGGATTGCAACTCCAGCCTGAAGCGACCGACCTACCCTCTCAAAACTGAAGCAGCCTACCCTCACATAAACTATGATAGAAGATGAAACGGTCGTTAGCAAGGATGCCATCTGCCTGGGCAGACATGTCAGTCTACGGGAGAACAAACCTTTGCGAAAGAGGGCGGCAGGCAGCATGACAGGTTTAACTTTGACCGGGACAAGAGTTCAAGTGACCTGAAGTCGCTGATCGAGCACAAACATTAGAAGCGTCCATCTGCGAATCCCAAACCCCAAAGTTGCAGGGTTTAGGCGGCAAAATAAGCCAAAGCCCAGCCACAAGCCTTTCAACACAGTCGAGGCTGCAGCTCATCTTTAACCCCTCCTGGAGGACCAGACACTAAGTAGCAATTTGATAAGTAGAGCTCTAGCTTGTGTTACACTTAAGGCTGGCTATCTATAAGAAGAAAAGCGCTTCGACATATGATATATGCCTGTATTCACATGGTTACACAACACACACACGTACACACAAGGCCTAGTGACAACCTTGTTATAACAGTCTCCAGGACCCCCGAGTTCCAAACCAAAGCCCGCAAGTAAAACCCTAAACCCTAAACCCTGAACCCTAAACCCTAAACCCTAAACCCTAAAACCCTAAACTCTAAACCCCTAACAGTCTCTAGGACCCCCGAGTTCCAAACCAAAGCCCGCAAGCGCCTATAAGCGACCTTCGAGTCTCCGGTCGCCAAGAGCTCTAAGCCCTTCCCCTCAAACCTAAACCCTAAAGCCCTAAACCCCTAAACCCTAACCCCGAACCCCTGAACCCCTGAACACCTAAACGACTAAACCCCTAAACCCTAAACCCTAAACCCCTAATCCCTAAACCCTAAACCCTAAACCCTAAACCCAAACCCCTAACCCCTAAACCCCTAAACCCTAAACCTGCCTGCGTTCAGGAAGGCCACGGCCTCCATGGTGGCCCTAAGCAGCAAAGATTCAGTGGTCATGGTACCACTGCTGCTACTACTACTACTACTACTACTACTACGGCGACGACCACTACTACTACTACGACGACTACTACTACTACTACTACTACTACTAAGACTACTGAGACTACTAAGACTACTACTACTACTACTACTACTCCTACTACTACTACTACTACTACTACTACTAATACTGAAGTACTACTACTACACTGCTTCACCTCCTGCTGCTCCTGTTGATGCCCCCGGTGCTGGTGCTGCTGCAGATTCGACAAAAACGTGTGCCTTGAACGGCGATGACTACGATTATCACGGCAATGGTGCCGACAGTCCCTTCCGATGTGGTTTTGCGATTGTGCTGTGCATACTCCTCACTTCAATTTCACCAGCATGTCATGCTACCTCACATCCCCACACTCGCCGTCAAGTTACCATGGTAATACGATGCTCTGATCGTTGTCGCGTGGAACCACATCAGCATCTTCACCGTCTAACTCTAAAGCCTAAGCTCCAGACCCTAGACCTTACACTGCCTAAACCCCAAACCCTGAACCCTAAACCTTAAACCCTAAACGTTAAGCCCTCAACTTTAAGCCCTAAACCATAAACCCGAAGCCCTGAAGATCCCCATGCTTACCTCGATCCTCACTTGGAGGTTCATAGGGGGTAGTTATAAGTGGAGTTATAAGTCCCTTAAAATGGGTTATACTTATAGTTACCCTACTTCTAACCCCACTTCAAACTACCCATGGACCCTAAACTCTAGACCCTAAAAAAATCCTAAACCCTAAACCCTAAACCATAACCCGACTTATACCCTAAACTCTAAACCCTAAACAAACCCTAAACCCTAAACCATAACTCCACTTATACCCATGCTCTAAAACCCTAAACCCAAAACCCTAAACCCTAACCCCACTTCTACCCATGCTTACCTGGATCCTCAGATTTGTCTTTTTCATGTCGCCGGCTTCGGCACCCTGCGTAGGGAAAATCATGTTCTCGGTTTAGGGGTTTAGGGGTTTAGGGGTTTAGGGTTTAGGGATTAGGGTTTAGGGTATATGAATTAGGAGTCATTAGTACTATTTAGCATTGATACAATATAGTCATGATGACGGTGGCGAGCTGTTAAAACCAGGATGCAGTAGCAAGCGCGCCACCGATATCGTCATTCACTGGGCATGATTCCCTAAACCCTAAACCCTAAACCCTAAAGTTTGGAACTCGGCCCCGCACGCTTCAGACTTCCACCGGTAGGAGAGCAAGACGATGAGGGCCTCAGCCAGATACGGGCCGGACATGTCAAATTTCAGGGTCCCCTAAAAGGGTTTAGGGTTTAGGGGTTTAGGGTTTAGGGTTTAGGGTAGTTTAGCAACCTGGCAGAGACCTGGATTGCAGTTGGGGGTCATAGTCATAGTAACATGACTCATTACTGCGGCCTACGCCCATGCTCAAGCTGCAGCCCCCCTAAACCCTCGAAGTCCCTAAACACAGTACCAACACAGTACCAGGTACAGGCCTTTAAAAGGAGGAAGTACGATACCATTCGATCAATGAAAATTAAACAGCTCGTAGTCATCAAAAATAGCTAACCCCAAGGACATCACCACTCCCTTTGACCCAGGATTCCTGCTTCAGGGTAGAGGGTCGGGAAAGCCATGTTCAGACCAAAGTACGCGAGAAATCAGGCCATGCGGGATTTCTATAACCCTCATGTCACATACATCCTGAATAGTCGGCACTCTAACACAAACCCTAAACCCAAAACCCCAGTTCAAGCGACTTTCGTTTTTTCCTCACACGCTGCCCGGCTTTTGCAAGATCCAGGTAGGCTCTTCGGCGTCTTCTGTGATGAAGACAGGGAGGCCCATACCTGATACTGGAAAACAGCTTTGGCAACATAGGGACCTCTATACTTAGACTACTTGGAGGTTCACGGGTAGTTATAAGTGGAGTTATAAGTCCCCTGATATGGGTTATAATTATGGTTACCCTACTTATAACTCCACTTATAACTACCCATGAACCTCCAAGTAGGGCTTTTCGTGGCATATTATACTCTACGAACCTGCAGAAGTATATGCGCAATTGGTTTCAGATCCAATGTTACTTTTTTGGGGATACTATGCTATACTAACCTGCGGAAAAGTAGCTGCAAGTATTGGGGTCCGTCTTTTTTTTGCTGAGCAGAGAGACCCACGAAGGTGAAGATGAGGTCGCACTGCGATGGTGATGAAGATGCACACTGTTTAAGCCCGTTCCGTATCTAGGGTTTAGGGTTTAAGGTTTAAGGCTTATGTTAAACCGTTAAACCCCCGGGATACAAATGGGAATGCAACTCAGCTGCTCTTCGTGAAATTGAGAGGTGGCACCCTCACTTAGACCTATGAGTGCTAAACCCTGGACGTTGAATGTAACCATAGACCCTAAACCTGACCCCCCAAAAATCTGCCCCTACACCCCTAAATCGAACAATCGCAGACACAGCCACTCGCGGCGAACTCGTCGACTGCCTGTCGAACTCCCACAACGGAGCCGTCGCCTTTCCAAGCTGTCGCAGACGATACAGGAGCCTTCATACTTATAATAAGGCTTTGTTTAGGGTTTAGGGTTTAGGGCTTAGGGTTTAGGGTTTAGGGATTTCGCAAGGGCTAGTTACTGGGTTTAGGGTTTAGGGTTTGGGTTCCCTAAGCCCTAAACCCCAAACCACATACAGTAAGCCCGAAGCCCTAAATTCTAAACCCTCTAAACTCTAAACCCTTAACCCTGAGTCCTATAAACTCTAAACCCTAAACCCTCTAAACTCTGAACCCTAAACCCTGAAACCTATAAACTCTAATCCCTAAACCCTCTAAACTCTAAAACCTAAACCCTGAATCCTATAAACTCTCAACCCTAAACCCTAAACCCTCTAAACCCTAAACCCTGAATCCTGCAGTACCACTCCTTCAGGGTAGAGTCTTGGCTCAAAATCCTGAAGCCCTAAACATTAAACCCTAAACCCTCAAAGCACTTACCCCTAAACCCTAAATCCCAAACCCTAAAGACCCTAACCCTGAACCCCGAGGCCGGAAAGGCTTGGGGGTTTAGGGTTTTAAGGGGTTTTGGGTTTTAAGAGGTTTAGGGTTTTGAAGGATTTTAAGGGGTTCAAGAGTTTTAAGGGGTTTAGGGTTTAGGGGTTTAAAGGTTTAAGGGGTTCAGGGGTTTAGGGTGCAGGGGTTGAGGGCTTAGGTGTATAAGGGTTTAGGGGTTCAGGGTTTAGAGTTTTCGGGGTTAGGGATTTAAGACTTTGGGGGTTTAGTGCAGTGGACTTGGGGTGAAAATAGGAGCCTTAACAAGTAGGATAGCGCGGATAGGGGTAGATTATAGTAAACGTATGATAAGAAAACCCTAAAAAATACGGCTCTCATTCTACACCCAAAGCCTCCTAAACCCTAAACCCTAAACCCTAGCCCTCTTCATCCTCAAACTGATCCAAAGGATCCTTCGGGCCTTCCGTTGTGTAGTTGCTGCCGGCCATCGTCCCGCCTCTCATCAGGCGACGTGAGAGCGGTAACTTCGGGCTGAGGGTTTATAGAGTTTTGGTTTAGGGTTTAGGGTTTAGGGGTTAGGGTTTAGGGTTTAGGGTTTAGGGTTTAGGGGTTAGGGTTTAGGGTTTAGGGGTTTAGGGTTTAGGGGTGTAGAGTCTGGTTTAGGGTTTCGGGTTTGGGAGTTTGGGGTTTGGGTGCAGGCTTGGGGTTCTAAAAAGGTGGGTTTCCCAAGGAACCGGGTTCCCATGTAGCCCATTCGATTGAGATGCAAGATAAGAACCACAAGAATCACCGTGACGCTCGGAAGAGCGTAAGAGGAACGCTAAGGGTTTGCCTCAAGTGGGTGTTCAATAGGACGTGTTCGGGGATTAAAAGAGTTAACTGCTTGAGTTTTTGGGGCCTTCCGTTGGAGATTCACTTAACACCCAAAACCAAACCGACACAAGCCCCACCCTCACATCATCCATCCACAAACCGCTCACCTCTGGCCCTCGGAACACACACTTCCGGTTCAAGGCTGTTGTGAACTTGGAACAAGGGGCGGCTGAGGGTACAGGCGTTAGTCTGTTGTGTAGCTACCAGTATGTTTCTACTATATCAAGACACCTTTTAGCATGTAGTGACGTACTGTCATGTTGGGTTTGTCTTATTAGCATTGTCTGGTATGTAATGCTAGTGCGTGAGGGTTTGATCGTGATATATTATACTGTATGTTCGCTCACCTCACCGAGCTTCGTGTTGAGGTTGTGGTTGCCTATGCACACGCACTGAGTAACGTTACCCGAGCAGGCACCTTCACGTCCCTTTTCGCTTCTTCGCGATACAGCTGAAGTGTCTGTGCAAGGGGCGATACACGCAATTGCAGATATCCGGAGACAGGCTAAGATAGTGTTCTACCTTTTGTCCTCTGCCTCGTGCTCTTCGAGCTCGTGGCTTGAGTATGACCTTTGACTTGAGCCAAACATTCGCCGGAGTATGTCTCATAGCCGATTGGCCAACATGGTTGTCCAAGACAGCCCACGTGACATATCAACATGGTCGTCCAAGACGGCCCATGTGATGTATGTTAACATTGCATTAGGTATCGAGGTCTCTTCACACCCCCCATGAGTGAGGCTTTCAGCTTCGCTCACGAAAAGAGGAGAGTAGTGGGACCTGAAAAGAAAGAAATCTCAACGGCGATGCTGGTCTCTTGCGTGTAGAACTGCCCAATTAAGCGCTGCGTGAAAACGTGACTACGTCGGGTGCGATCCCCGGCTTCGGTGAAAAGTGGAGGGAAACACTCAAAGAAATATGCGCGAAATGTGGCGCAATGAGTCATGTCTTCATAGCGAAGAAGTAATCGATGGAGGCGACAATGTGCAGGTAGTCCGTCAGTTGTGCCATCGATTGTCGTAGGCATGATTACGCTGCCATCGATCGCGTCGTGGATGTTGTGGAGGAGGAGCAGGCTCTTCGGTTTCTTCATCACGTCGGCGACGTTGACGATGTCCTCGAGCTGCTTCAAGTTCCGCGGCTTCCGTAGAGCTGACAGGAGTATCCATGATCCTGTTCTGTAACTCTGGGATATTCGCCGGCAAGTGCGCCAAGGCCGCTGGATTTCTGGAATTGCCAGCTGATTGCCGTGTGGCGGTAATGCGTTGGCGGAACGATGCTGGTAGTTGTATACCGCTGTCGATCAAAAGAGCAAGTAGTTCCACTGGGATTTGTTTGCTACCCATCATCTGTGCAATACCGCAAGGGTCAATGCATAGGACATGGTCGGTAGTCGTGCTGGTACTAGGACGCAGCATTGTGAAGTTGTTGTGCCCAGTGACTTTGCCGACGACTTTCTGCAGCAACGCATAACAGCTTGAATGCATCTGGGGTGCAGTAAGTAGTTGGTTTGCACGTAGGTGGTTGGCGGGATTGAACCGCTCTCTTCCCCTTCCCAGCTGCGATGCTCCCCTCATGAGTTTGGAAATCAACTGGTTGGTTCGAAATTTGATGAGCAGGAATTCGCCATCAGGATCCTCGTCCATGTGTTTGCTTCGACCATAGGCGAGAACCTCTTCGTCATGGACATCTCTAGATAGCAACGTGTCAGGGTCCACTTCGGAAAGAGCAGGGCCCCAGTTGCCGAGAGCGTCGTGGCGGCATCCTCGTTCGAACAATTGTATCACGCCCTGTCGCGGAAGGTCCAACCACTTCATGTTTGCCCTCCAGTTCTTGTAGATGTAGCTGCATATGACATAGGCCACATAACGTGCCAAGATCAGATTGGGGTCCACTGCACATGCTTTGTCCACTTGGATGTAGACGGGAACCTGCAAGTTAGCCCTTGCGTGTTCTAGATCTTGGTCGATGTGGTAGTTGATGTCACCAACCAACACAGGAATTCGCGAGCTGACTGTCTCGGGGTCATCCTCTTCATCCTCTGGTTCAGGATCTTCAGGTGCTGGTTCAGGTGCATCAGGACCGAGATCTACCGCATCATAAGGTTCAGGCTCAGCGACAGTCTGCTCGTCTTCCTCGATCAATGGATCTTCATTTGCGGCCGTCTCAGCTTGTTCTAGTGAACGATTGATCACGTCGCTGGGGACCTCCCATGGAGACTCCTCCTGGCGCACTGTGCGATGGAACCTTCCAACCGAGAACAAATCTGTGAAGCACGTTGCACATCTTGACAGGCATGACGGTGTTTGCTGTAGGCACCAAGGGCAAAGTCGATAGCGTAGATCATGATCTCGACGACTTCGGGCTTGCTCCATTGGTGGTGTATGTTTCATAACGAAGTTGATGGCGTCCTCGTAGAGCCTGTTGTAGCGTTGCCAATCAACGGTACTCCAGTCGACGCCAGCGTAGTCTCCGAGTCTTGCCACGAACTGTTCCTTGGCTGCGTCATGTGGACCATTCGGCATTTCGCACAGCAGTTCCATAAGTCTCTCGGTTGTCCTGTTTCGAGTAAACTCCTTTGCAATTGGTGACGTACTGTACTTGGTACAGATTTCGTCTTCCAACTCATAGTCCAAGAGATTCTCCACAAGATCATATCCGCGACGACGTCGATCGTCGGGTATGCCAAGCCATACTTCTTTGACGAACCGGAAAGGAATTCTGCAGACGATGATGCCGCTTTCGGTGATCCTTCCTCCAGCTCTGACGAGGTCGATGATCGGAACGTAGAGCACGATTAGAGGCAGCGATGTGTTGACGCTTGACCTCACCCTTGTAAGGTCCTGGTATCGAATGGTGCAAATACCCCCCAGTGATTATGGAGTCTTCCCGATGCACGGCGGTCCTCCATGAGATCCCGGCCGGCTTTGATACCTCTTTCCATGATCTCTTTGAGGTTGTAGCACTGGGTTGCATGGAATGCCCCTTGAATGGCATTCGCGAGGGTATTGCTGATAGACATTGCGAACTTGGACGGATCAATCTCCATGCCGGTGACCTCCGGTGTCATGGTGTGTCCACTTGTTGCTCGGATTGCCCAAGGCATAACCCAGCCGTCGCACAAATGTATCTCCTCGTCGGACAAGCGCCTGGTGTGATCAGATAGCTGAAGTTCGTGCCGTTGCATAGCCAATGTAACCATTCGGCTGTCAAAAGCTCGCATGTCTTCGACAATGGGTACATGTTGCGGTGGGTCACCCAAGCGTATCCCCAAGAACTGTAGACATACCCGCCTTGTTCGTACGGCGATTGAGTTGACACCATCGAACAACATTTGTAACCGATAGCAAAGCTCTCGTTTCCTGTCGTCCCTGGAGCGGTATTGGCTCAGCGGTCTGCAGTTCAGCTCCCTTCTTGGATTGCACCATAGCGGATCTTGTTGAAGGATAAAGTCTAATCTGACCCATGCACCTTCATCACAGGGGATGATCGGTATGTCATTCTGCCCGACCCTAAACCCAGCATTCCGTCCGACATAGTGTCTCAAATCCTTTTGGATATTCCTCACTGCTTTCTCGCCACACCAATTGCGATCACCACTCAGGTCGAACACAATGGGACAAGGGTAAACGTTCCTCCAGTCAGGATGACAGAAATGGCAGCCCCGGTCTGGGATCTGGTCAAGTATTCCGCAATGAACTTCATCGGCAATGCAAACGTAGGACGGGTTTCTGTACCCTTTCCAATGCTCATTTTGGTCCACGTAGGGATACAGCCGACGGTCTCCTCGCTGTGGCGTTTTCCTGTCGCGGTGAGAGGTGCACCGTTCAATCCTCTCACATACTTCATGGTTGTTTCGCAGTCCCATGGAGAAGATGGATTCTCCGCAAGCATCATATTCTCCTCTGCGTCGATTGATGGCGTACCCGAGTACCTGAGGTGAGTCGTACTCCACAATGCGTATGCCGGTGTGTGCTCCATGAGCACCACGCCTGGGCATAGCCTTCGCCTTTGGACGTCTCGAGGAGGAAGAAGCAATGCTTTCAACATCAACATCCATTGTTGCTGCCGACGCTTGTCCTTCACGATCAGTTCTCCCTTCCGTTGTTTCCTGTAGGGATAACACCCGGGAGAATGATGTGATAGCTTTGGACATGGCCTCGAATGCTTGGAACATAACCCGCCTCATCTCAGAGTTGTTGTCACAGTTACGGAATCCATGATCTGGGCTTCCGCAAAGTACGCATAGGTTCTGAGGGTTGTCGGTGTTCACTTCGAATGATCCATTCATGAGGACCCTTGTAGCATCCCAGGCTTTTGCCCTTGCTATTCTCAAAGCATCGTCTTCGACGTTATCTGCATCGCCTTCTGGTTCTTCATGATCCATGCGAACATCTTCCTGAGGTAGTGTGGCTGCGTCTACACCTTGCGCGAAGTCATAGTGAACCTCATCCACATGCCCTTGCTCCTCGTCCATGCCGACCCTCCCAAGGAGACGCCGGTCAATGGCGGCCGAAGGCACAGCAATGAAGCGTGGTTCGTCGCGAATGATTGCAATGATCTCTTCGACATCTTTCTCCACCCTTTCATCCCTGGTCGGAGGCTTCCATTTCTTGGGTTGTCTTGCTGCCACCAACTTGATGCTCTCCTTGGCCGAATACAAGTGAAAACACCTCTCGATGCCGCAGATGCACGCGTCGATGTCCTGTGGACTTCCCCAAGCCTTGAACAACAAAGGGTATCGGGAGCCGAAGGTCAGTAATCCCAAGGCCAATTCGAACACATCGCCCAGAAGTTCCTCCGCAGGGTTTTCGCTTCCTCTGAAGAATTGTTCTCGTTCTTGTGGAGTCAACAATGTCTTCATGAAGCCTGCATACGCGGCGTTCCCTGCATCGTAGCACGCGATGAAGCAAAGGTTGTTCTGTGCATCGTATGCTCTGTCCCACGCCAACTGCCTTGCTTTTCCCCATGACGCGTATGCCACGCTTGTCGCAATGGGGCATCGAAGGCCGCCGTACGAAGACACCACCTTTCCCACTGACATGTAGACGAGAGGGCAGCATTTCTTGATATATTCAAGCAAATCATCACCCGGTTTCGCCTCCTGAAATTTCTGAACGTAGAGGTACCTTGCGCACGCCAGGGCATACGTTTCGCTGTCGCGCATTTCCCTGTAATCCTTTCTTGTAGTACGAGTTTTTGAGGGAATTCTTGTATGCGCAACCCATGCGCCGATCTGGAAACTGCGGTCCTGATGCAAACGAAGTAGAATCCCGGCAAAAGACACTGGCACTCTTTTCTTGTTCGCACCTTTCGCAAAAGAATGTCTCCGTTGTTGCCCATGCGGTGATGTCCGACGTGCTGTAGTCATCGATCCTGAACCACCTCTGCTCATCCGAGTACGATGGCTTCCGAGCAATGTCGAAGTTTTGCCACTCGACATCAGGACGTCTGACCAATTCAACACGCCTGTTCTCTTCTTCGATGGCACGACGTTTGTGAAGTGGAATCCAAGCGTTCAGATTCACCGAGGAGGAGACATGCACCTGTGTATTGTCAGTGCATATTTCTGTGAACCGCTTGATGCCAGTGGTTTTCTGGTGAAGCATCTTCTCCCAGGTCCCCAACTGCTGCGTGTTCAGAAAGCAAGCTGCAATCATCTTTTCACAGAATACCTGTTTCTCGTAAACTGCGAATCCTCTGTGATGGTGTCTCTGTGGTTCGTGCTCCGTGATCTTGTCAACGCTGAATAGGTGTGACCCGGACTGGCTCTCTCTCAACGAGCTCATTATTTTGCACCAAAAGGAGGAGCCATGAACCACGATACATCCTCGGAAACGTAGTTGAAGAGATAGGTAAGCGCCCACGGCGTCATACCCTGCAAAGTTCTGTCTTCGATCGAGAACTTGATGTGAAGCTGCAAGAAAACGTCTATCATGATTGATCATCACGATGGGAGGCCTGGGAACTATAGGATCTTGTCGAAGTGCTTGACGTAGACATCCTTCAAGATCCTCTCCATGTTCTCTTGTGCTTGCAAGGACGACTCATGTAGCGGCACTGCAAGGTTCTCATGGACAATGGCTTGCAGGCAAAGGTGAATATGTATGGTCACCATCGATCTTTGCTCCTGTGGCATCTTTTCGAGATTGTCAATTAAGTTGTTGAAGACCTTCTGCGTCTCGGAGAAGTTGACCACGGCGCTGATCGTCGGCCAAAACCTGACAAACTGACCCCACCCTTTGCTCATCATCTCGTTCTGAAGTGGGAAATGTGTTGCTCCGTTCTTGGCGTACAACTCAAAGTCGGTACACAAAATGGTAGGTTGTGACCGTATTGTTGTGGCGTCGGGACTACCACCAACGGAAAGCTTCGATAGCATTTCCTTCGCTGCTTCGATAGCTTGCTGTCGATGATGGGCGACTTCCGCTTCATGTCTTTCTCTGTCAGATGGCATGATGATCTCCCTTTCCGCATCAGGATCTATGAGGTCCTCCTCAGTGTTGACGAGAGCCGCGACCGTGAGCATTGCTGGCGTAGGTAGGTTCTC
>CAJNDV010028646.1:43480-56102 GCA_905221635.1 Symbiodinium sp. CCMP2456 | reverse complement strand
GTATGTATGTATGTATGTATAACATACATACACATACTATATACACTAATACACACACACACACTACAGTCTTTGGTTTAGAGACTTTAGGCCCATACCACAACAAGCCATTTAGGGTTTGGACGCTGATGCGAGCGTGGGGCCTGTCCCTGCCATTGCTTCTTCAAAGCTTTTGCCGCTGGAGCTTTGACGGCCAATCTCCAGGTGGCTTTCAATACTTAGTTCCCCAATTGGGTTCTTAAAATTTAGTAGTAATCTGAAAGTTTAACCTTTATTTCCTGGCTTATAGGGGAAGTTAGAAAAGGTGGGATGAAGATGATCTACGGGCCTTCATGATTTGAATAGGGTTTAGGGCCCTGTGCAGTACATTTCTGTATGGACTACAGGGGGGATAGTGGCATCATGGGCCTGGGGTATAGGGTTTGGGATCCAGGGTTCGGGTTGGTAGGTGGGGGAATCCCAAGGCTTGGCCCTACAGACAGGATCGTTTATCGCACCTAGTGTTGTATAGGGTCGGAAAAATTACGGATTTTTGGCGCTGAACCCTTTGAACCCTGAACCCGAAACCTTGCACCCCAAACCCGAAACCCTGGAACACTTGGCCTTCGGTCCTTAGTCTGTTAGGGTTTGGGGGTTTCGGGGCCTCAACCTGAACGACAATATAGGCGCCTGAACAAGGTGTTTGTTCTTTTGGTGGGGAGCTCTTAGTAGAACCCCGTTTAGGGGTTAGGTTTTGCGAAGCCTGACCAGGTAGTACGTACCTATCCTTTTCGTCGTTAGGGCTTAACTTTCGGGGTTTAGGGTTCAGGGTGTAGAGGCTTGTGAACAATTGGTAAAACGATTCGTTGGGTGTCCTGATTACACGTGTAGTCAAAGATGCCCCCCCAAGCCCTATTGTTGTTATTGCAGCCCCTACGGTTGATGATATAAATCCTACACTACCCATAATAAGGAATATATTATAATTCCCATAGTTTAGGGTCCTGAAGGTAATGCAGGCTTTCTATCATCAACAGTATGTCATGGTCACCCTCATAGTCACCCTCTCTAAACCCTAAACCCTATAAACCCGATAAAGAGCCCCCCCAAAAGGAACCCTTTAAGGAACCCGAATCTAACTAAGAAGGATCTTAAGGCTCGAACATCAAAGGTCCAGGAGCAAACACTAAGGGCCCATAGGGTTTAGGATTGAGGGCTTAGGATTAAGGGTTTAGGGTTTAGGATTTAGGGTTTGGTGTAGGGTTTAGGGTCATCTAGCGTATATACTTTGGCCCGAAAGTTCTTATATAGGGATACACGGACCCTCGGGCGACTTGCTCCACCCTTCAGTGTCCTTTTCGGGGTCTCCAGGAAGGTTTAGGGTTTAGGGTGTCGGTCTGGATCTGGGTTTCCCTACACTGCAATGGCCATAGGCCAAGAGTCTGGAGGCAGTGTTTAAGGTTGAGGCTTTAGTAATTTGGGCTTTAGATTGAGGATCTTCGGGCCTCTTGCACATGCCAAGACATGCCCATGTAGCCGAATAGTATATACTTTGGCCTCAAGGCTTCGGTACTCCAGGGCCAAAGCCAAAGTATATACCAGCTGGATACATGGGCCCTTGGGGATATTCGTAAACCCTGAACCCTAAACCCTAAACCCTAAACCTAGCCTTTTTCCAAAACAAGATCAAACACAGGCTTTGTCAGAGGAGTCGGCCGAAACAGTCGGGACTCCCTGCCATGAGAGGGATCTGGGGCTTTAGACCTGCACATCTTGGGTGTAGCGTCTGGGGCTTAAGGCCTTTAGGGGTTTAGGGTGTGGTTTCAGGTTTCAGGCTTGCTTTGTTGTTGTTTGCGTTTTTTGAAAGGGTGCGGGGGCAATTCGGGGTTCTCAGGGGGCAGAAGTTGTGGTTCAAGTCCAAGGTAAAGATTTTGGCCGTTAGGCTTCCCAGGTCCTCAGCTTGGGGTGCAACGGACAGCTCGGGTGCACGTCTGCGGAGGAAAGGCTGCTAATTACGAAAGCAAGAATGCTTGAAGAAGAAGTGATATTCATATAAATGCTATTGTTTAGGTCGAAATACTATCTCAGCTGCTGTTCTGCAGTTATAGCACTAATATACAAAGTCTGATTATTATTGCGGGCCGAGAGACGGCCCGAGGTTTGCGGTTCAGGGCTCAGAGTTGAGGGGTGTGAGGTTCCAGACAGATCGACCCGAGGCCCAAAACCGCATTAAGGGTTTAGGGGTTTGGGGTTTAGGGTTTAGGGTTTAGGGTTTAGGGTTATAGGGTTTAGGGTTATAGGGTTTAGGGTTATACGCAAGTTATAGGGTTTAGGGTTTAGGGGCGGTCATGGGTTCTAGGGTTAAGGGTTTCGGAGTTTGGGGCTCACGCCAAGGCAATGGTGCTCGAACATCCTCGACTCATGCACTTGTAATCCTTTGCCTCCAACCCTAAACCCGAAGCCCTAAACCCCAAACCCTAAAACCCTACACGTGGTGCTTGATTGAAGGCTACGATGTCTTTGCATTCTCCTGCAGAAGCCATTTTTCTCGGAACTTAGGCCGCCGAATTGTCAAGCATGCAGCAGCTCTGCTTAGAACCGAACCTACGTCTCATAATCACCGTAAACCTTTTGTCATGGTATTTACAGTGCATGTTATGCTCCTTACCTCCAATCATCCTTTGCTAGGTTGTTCGCTACACATTTGCCATTCGTTGTTTCCACATTCCGATCTATACTCAATACTAACCCAAGGAGTAGATGCTTGTGCCAACGGGTTACTGAGCAGGGGTGTTTTGAGACCTTCAGGCCACAACCTTCAGCGTCACCCCTAGACTCTATGGACCAGAAGTCCCGCTAAAGAATCCTTTTTTGGATGCCTTGAGCCCTTCCTACATGAATTTCGGGTTTGGTGTCTTTCGGTTCCTTGTTGTGATTCCCCTAACAAGCCTGCAGCAAGTTAGGGCTTGGAACAGCACTAAGAACCCCTAAACCTTAAACCCTAAACCCTATGAGCCCTAAGAGTCCTGCACCCTAAAGGCCCCCTTAAGGCCCAAGAGCCCTGAACCCTAAGAGACCTAAATTTAAACCCTAAACCCTAAACCCTAAACCCTAAACCCTAAGAGGCCTAAATTTAAACCCTAAGGGCCCTTAAACTCAAGACGAGGCCGAGTCTCGCCTCCATCGTGGCGGATGGCAGGCCAAAGATGAATTGGACGATTCGGACTTTGGATCTCCGAATGGTTCAGGATTTGTGGGTTTAGGGTTAAGGGTTTAGGGATGTAGTGATTGAGGGTTTGGGTTAAGGGTTTAGGGATTTAGGGGTTTAGGGTTTAGGGTTAAGGGTTTATGGATCTAGGGGTTGAGGGTTTAGGTTGAGGATTTAGGGTTTGGCTTCGAGGGCTATTACACCACACGAGCCCAAAGCGAGCGAAAAACACCCCAAGCCTTGTCCCGCCCGTTTGTCGGAGTCCGGTTGTGCACGATGGTTTACATGTCAGCTTCGTGTTTCTTATCTTGGAGAGGGCTGTACAGTTTAAGGTTTAGGGTAGGTTGTCAACTTGTTTTATGGTCCACCGGGCACTGGATTACGGTAAGTTGTGGTCCTGACAAGGGGTGGGGTCTCTCGTGTTCTCAGCAACGATGTCGTAAGGGTCTAGATGGGGTCATCCAATAGGGGGCCGGAGGACAGCGCATGCCTTGTCTTTGGGAGGGGGGGAGGGGGGTTTCTGCGACACGGAGCTTAAACTCTTCTATGCCAAGAAAAAGCCAAAACTTCAAACCCTATAAGAACCCTAAACCCCTGAACCCTATAAGAACCCCATAAGAACCCTACAAGAACCCTAAAACCCTATAAGAACCCTATGAGAACCCTACAAGAACCCTAAACCTCACAACAAATCGCATTTTTAGTACTCAGAGACTTGAAGCTCGGCCCTGAGCCTGCCGGAACCCCAGGGGAGGAGGAGTTTCTGTAGGGGTTTGGGTTTAGGGTTTAGGGTTTAGGGTTTAGGGTGTAGGGTTTAGGGTTCAGGGTTTAGTAGTTTGGGGTTTGGGGTTTAGGGTGACTGACCCCAGGGGAGGAGGAGTTTCTAATTTCGAATTTTGGGAGCGCATTTTCGGAGGGACCGCGTGGAGCAGCAGGGCAGAGGGTGCTCTTATCCGGAGGCCAGGGTCACCCAGTGTTTTGAGCCGCAAACCGCATTGTTTTGAGGATTTAGGGTTCTCGGGTTTGGGGTTTAGGGCTCAAGCCCGTAAAGACCGCGCTCGTCGAAGAGCTGTAGCCCGAAAGCTGAACAATGTCTCTGAGCTCGGGAGCGTGAGCGTTGGAACAACTCGGTGTCAAGTCTTGAACTCTTACCCTAACCCTCCAGGTACCTACTATATAGGGCCCTGGGGGCTCTAGTACGCCCTATAGTACTTACTTGGAGGGTTAGGGTTAAGCTTGTTGAAGCCTTTACAGGCACCCTCAAGCCCGAAGCTTATCTTCAACCCTAGATGGCGATCGTGAGACTTCGTAAGAACTTGACAGCTACCTTACAAATTCCCTTCATTGAGATTGTTTTACACATACCTCTGTTTAGAGGCTGCCTTCCCCCTTATTTTGAGTGCAAGAGGCTACGCTGCTGGAACACAGGTGCCAGCAAAGCTGGATGAGGCTCCGGGCAAGTGCTCTCCGAAGAAATTCTTAAAATCTCTCATCGACTTCGGGGTCACTTGAACGGGGGTCACGGGTGGTTATGAATGCGTGGGTTATGTTTCAGGCACCCTAGCTATGGCTACGAGGTGGTATGACCGGATCATTCTGCTCACCTCTGCCCGCCCACATGCCTATGAGAAAGGCATCGGGTAGGGGGGGAAGTGGTGGTCTCCTTCCTGGGTCCTAGAGTTTAGGGTTTAGGTTTTAGGGTTTAGGGTGGTTAAGCCCCATATATACAAAGATCCCGCCTAGTCCCGTTGAAGCTTTCTTCCCCAAATTCGCCACGCTAAATCGGACAAAGGATTCCGTAAACACGCTACAAGCCCTATCTAAATCCTGAAATCTCCATAAAAAAACTTGCTTGACAAAATCACAGTCAAATCTTACCAGCCTCTTGAAACAGACTGCTATAAACCCCCCCTAAGAGAGCCCTTGTTATTACTTGCCTTTGTTGAGGCCCTGGTCTGGGTGGACTGTGAGATGACGGGGCTGGGAGGCGACGGAGGGCCAGGAGATGACACTCTGCTGGAGGCCCTTTCAGGGCTTAGGGTTTAGGGCCAAGTTTAGGGGTTTATTTAGAGTTTAGGGTTTGGGGGTTTATTTAGGGTTTAGGTTTTGAGGGTTTATTTAGGGTTTAGGGTTTGGGGGTGTATTTAGGGTTTAGGGATTGGGGGTTTATTTAGGGTTTAGGGTTTGGGGGCATATTTAGGTTTAGGGTTTAGGGGTTGATTTAGGGTTTAGGGTGTGGGGTTTTATTTAGGGTTTGGGGGTTTATTTAGGGTTTAGGGTTTGGGGTTTTTTTCGGGGTTTAGGGTTTAGTGTTCAGAGGTTTAGGGTTTAGAGGTTTAGGGTTTGGGGGTTTAGGTCCCGTTTCAATAAGAGTTTGTGGGTTCTAAGCGGGTTCTATAAGGACTCCACAAGGCACGGATTCTATAAAGGCTCTACAAGGGTGCTTTTGTTTTCCGGTTGGTGTGTTGCAGTTGCCGTTGCTGTGTGCTTTGTGTAACGTATCGCTATGGTGATCGTTATTACCATTACCATCACTGTTGTTATGAGTGTGATTGCCATTAAGCTTATTCACGGTTTAGGGTTGAGGGTGGATAGCACCTTGGGCTTGGGAACTTGGTGCTGGGGATTGCAGACTTTTTTTCAGAGAGCAGGGTGGGTGGAAATTCAATCGTTGAATTATGGTTTCGGAGTGCTGGTCATGCAAGTACCGAAGATCTTGGAATTAGGGGGGTTGCCTTGAAAAAGGTTTAAAATAGCAAGGAAGGGATTCGAATTTCGGATGATGAGAAACTGGACGGTGCTGTAGGCTTCAGGCTACTATGCAAATCTTTCGAGGGAGCTGCCCAGACCTTCCAATGTCCCTTAATTCATGAGTATGCCCTAAATCTTATCAGGGTTCATACTACAATTTAAGGTATCTTTCTTAACTAAGGAGTAGCTTTCTGGGTACCACCCTCAACCCAAAACCCTCAATTAAGGGGCCTTTGGAAGGTCTGGGTGGGATTAGCCTATGGAGATGCAATTCTCCGCAGGTGGCCGTCATCATCACGGATGGCAACCTCAACGTGGTCGCCGAGGGGCCTGATCTTGCTGCTTGCCTTTTCCCCTACGCTCCCCAGCCATTTGAGGGGTAGCTTCGAAGTATTTTTTAAGCCGCACATTTAAACCGAGCGGCCCTCCATGAGGCCTTGTTTAGGCCGAAACCTGAGGCTACGGCAGAGCAATGCATCTGAAATTGCGACCCAAGGTGGTTCACCATCCAGACGAAGTGCTCAACGGACTCTTTGGCTGTGGAACACTTGCAGGGCTTCGGCAGGGTTCCCCGAACCCTAAACTTTATCGGAGGTTTTGGCAGGCCTTGGGTAGCTTCCGTTGCCAAGGTTGGTGGGCAAGCAGCCCTTTCCCCTACAAGTCCCTCCGCACACTTGTTATTAGTAGATGTGTTCTAGAACCCTAAACCCTAAATCCTAAAATTGGTGCTGCTTGATGAAGATCGTTGTTTTGTTTCTACTATCATTATCCCAGGGTCCGAAGTACCTTTTTAGTATAATGTACATAGGACCCTTTGGGTATTGGTGTCGTTTGATGAAGATCAGACTCGAGCTACTCGTTCCGGGGATGCTTGGGCTTCCGGCCTCTCACTCACCCAGAACCACATGGGCACACTGATCCGAACTTCTCAATCTTATCTTGAGAACTTCCGGTCTTGCGTGAGACTGAACGAAACCCTAAACCCTACAATCTAAGGTTGAAGCCATGACCCCCTAGTATGGGCCCTTAACCCTGGAATCCTTATACACCTACTATATACCCTATATGTACCCTTAAGGGTCCCTAGAAAGGCCTAAGGGTCCATATTAGGGGCCCATACTTCCAACCTTAGATACAAACGAACTTCGCAATCTTATCTTGAGAACTTCCGGTTTCGCGTGAGACTCAACGAAACCCTAAACCCTACAAGCCCAAAGCCAAACCGTGGATCTGAGGACCCTAAGCCCTAAACCCTAAACCCTAAATACACCCCCAAACCCGAAACCCTAAATAAACGATCGTTTAGGGTTTAGGGTTTAGGGTTTAGGGTATCTGAGGAATGAACGAGTGGTGTAAGAAGCAGTTCGGCTGGGACAGCGCCCTCAAGCGCGCCGAGCCTGGCAACCTCGCCGAACAGGCGGGGCTCGGCCGCTGTAGTGGGATCCTTTAAAGGGATCTCAGGGTTCTAGAGGGGTTTAGGGTTTAGAGGATTTAGGGTTTAGGGTTTAGGGTTAAGAGGTTTTAGGCTTTAGGGTTTAGGGTTGAGGAGGATTTAGGCTCTAGGGTTTAGGGTTACGCAGATCTTCCAAGCGTTTTTCAAGACTTGTTCTAAGGATCTACGTATTTAGCATTCAGGGTTTAAGCGAGGGGTTTGCCATAAACTGACTTGGATGTTTGAGGTGCATCTCTGTCTCTGGATTTCCGGACAGTTTTGGATGGCCTGTTGAGCTCCACTGCAGGACTTAGAGCCAGAACCTGAGCCATCCGGATCGTAGTCGTTTCTGGTATCGCTGCGCGTCGCGTTCTTCAATCTCAGCACCCATTCTCGTTCAGAGTCAAACGGCTGCAAAGCGGAACAGTTTATGACCACATCAGGATACTTCATGCATATTGTATCCGCACTACTTGCCGGCTACACATGCATGTAGCGTGCATCATCCACAGACCCTCGACGCGATCATCGCGAAGTAGGCAAACACTGTGTGGTTTTGGGCCTCTCCGAATTTGTTCGAAGGTGCTCTCATCCGGGTGTCGTTATTGTCTCGTCGTCTCGCTGACTGCAAGCTAATGCTCAAAATACTTACTGCACACGTCTCTGAGTTTGTGAGCACGATATAGCTCGATGCGGGTTTTCTATGGCAAATGCTTGACTTTAGCCATGAGCATTTTATCCAAAATATTCAAGCAGTCGTATGGCTTCTTCGTCTTCCGCATATCCTATCACTATGCTACGTTGCACCCTTATCGTCCTGCATGCCTTCCTGCTCTCTACACTCGGTGACCCTTGCGAAAATAAGCATCTGCCAGTGAAAAGCAGGCAAGTATCCTAGACCATCTGTTCCCACGCCCTAGCGGAGAGACAAGCTCGAGGACAGGCGTGGGAATAGCAAGTATTAAATTATGCTGCGGTGGCCTGCTCGCCTGTTCCTCCCAGCAAAATCGAGGGAAACACACAATAGGTGTTTATTTGTTGGTGTGTGTGTGTGTGTGTGTTTGCCTGCGTCTGTCTGTATGTCTGTGTCTGTATATATATATATATATATAGATATACAAATGTGCATACACACACACACACACACCTCTATGGCCCTATGCTAAATTTGTTGTTCACCTCTGCTCTGGATATATGTCAGACACTGGGAGCAGTTGGGGCCTGAGCGGCGAGATGAAACTTGGAACATCCATCAAGGCTTCTGCGGCGCAGGGATTGGGCCCTACTGTTGATGATATAATTCCTGCATTACCTTAAGGACCCTATGCTATATGGGAATTGTAGTATATTCCTTATTTGCAGGATTTACATCCTCAAAAACTCTACCTACAGTCTCCATTGTAGTTCTTTTTTGTTTAACCAGTTCTATATTAAGGATCCCAAAAGGTAACATCAAAAAGGAACTAGAATGGAGACTATGGGGAAACCTAAGTTAATTCGGTGTTGGCCTCTTTCTGATTCTGGGCACCGCTGGCAAAGTGCCCAAACTCTGAAAATCATTTTGTCTGCAGAACCCACATGCCCTGAAACAGGGTTTAGGGTTTAGGGTTTCAAACGAATCGTGGAACACAATAAGTAGTTCGTGAAGTGAGTTGCAAGTACTCTAATTGGCATTATCTTACCTTTGCCTTTGCTTATTACCTAATTACCCCATGCTTACATTCTTCTTACTGAGCCACTGTGGCTTCCAAGCACATGCAACAAGCCGTGGAAGGTGCAGAAGTCTACCATCAGCCTTGCAGACGCAGATGGCATACTCTACGAGTTCTTGTCCAGGCCAGCTTGAGTATTCTGAGCTTGGGGATATAGATTTTGGCTAGTTTGTTTTGGCTCTGGGCGCAACGTGGTTTGTTTGCTCTTTCGGGAGGGGGCATGCAAGGTTTGCAGGATTTTGAAGGTTGAACTGAGGGTTTTGCGTTCACGGCTGGATGATTGTAAGCCATACTTCAACTAACAAAGAACGGTGGAAAACACATGAAAAGCAGCACCCGCAAACTAAGTGTAGAAGTTAGCAGTCATGACGAAAACTCAAATCGAATAAGCTCCTGTCTTGAACTCGGAACCTTCACCCAGAAACTACGAAGGTTTTTTTACCCTACATGCGAAACCTTAACCCCGAATCTTGTGGAGGCTTTACTCTCAACTCTCAAGGCGACTCCTCACCCTCTAACCTTCACACTGTAGGGTTTAGGGTTTAGGGAGTTTAGGGTTTAGGGTTTAGCCCTTAAACCTCAACCCTACACCCTGAATACCTAGTTCCTAGACACAGACCTGGTGCTTCCCCACGAATCCAGGGTATTCGAAGACGGGGAAGTGCCGGACAATTAGAAACCCTAGCGTACACCGCAAATCAATTCGGTTCAGAGTTTCGGCCAGCCCTGAGCCCCGAACCTTGATTAGATACGAAAGTAGCTGGATTCTTTTTACTATAAGTATCAGACAGGCCGAATTCCGACACCGAAGTATACCAGGATTCTCATTATGATGAGGGTGAGAAGGACGGGATGTTTCGACGCCGAAGTCTTGGGATCCGATTTTGGGGGATTTCGTGGGACTCTATATTCCAGGGATTGCAGCGACCTCTTTCTAATTTTTAGAAGTTAGATCACGACATAAACCCTGAAGCCTACGCCCTAAACCCGTAAGCACCCCTCCAAAAGAGTGTTTTCGACCAGCGATAAATTTGTTTTGGCCACTCTTCCCCGAAATCATTGGGTTTCGGTTTAGGTTTGGGGTTTAGGGTTTCAGCGTTTTCGGCTATAAGGCTTGGCGTTTCGGTCCGAAACCTAATCCCTGAGAGGCACGTGAAGCAGGGCAAAGGCGTTTTGGCGGGCAACACGGCCCGAACCTCAGTGCACCAGCGCATCTTTGCGTTTAAGTTGGCCCCAAACTTACCCAAAGGGTCCAAGTAATGGTACAGTATATACTTTTGGGGCCCAAATACCGATTAAGTACCTGCGATAATGATAATGGTACTTGGACCCTGTGGGTTATAAACCCTGAACCCTAAACCCTGAGCCGATCTTAGGCTTTCGGATTTAAGGGAAAGTTGACGGGACTAAGAGGTGTTTGTGGTTCAGGTCTTTCTTGTTCTTTTGGTTCAGGGAGGCTAGGGTTTACGGTTTAGGGTTTAGGGTGCTTATGGTTCAGGGATGCTAGGGTTTAGGGAGCCTCCGTGTCTCATGCCGTCCAGTCTCTAGAGGGGGCTGGTGTCGAGGGTTTAGGGTTTAAGGTTTAGGGTTTAGGGTTTAGGTTAGCATGATTCCCGATTTGCACTTTCGCTTGTGGTTTACGAGCCAGAAACTATACAGTCGCAGAAACTAACAGCGGCAACGCCACATGATAGCTTGCAGGCTATTAGCGTTCAATGTTCTCGCATGCTTAAATCATTGTTGATATTAGCTCTCGCTTGAAACTTCATGCATGTGTGCATACAAGGAGGTTTCACCAAGCTTTGGCATCATAGAGCTGTGTAGTTCGGTTTTTGCGTGCATTTGGGACAGTCTTACGGTGCGGCCTAGTGCCTTTCTTGTCGTACGTACTCTTACGGTAGCCTTGAAGCAGATATGCTGCGTCGTTTGTTGCACTGCTTTCTCTCCCAAAGGGCCCAAGTAGCAAAATAGTAGGTACTTAGTCGGGGTTTAGGGTTTAGGGTTTAGGCTATTTGAGCCTGAAAAGAACATACTATACTATTACTAGGACCCTATGGGTCTGAGGTTCACATGGACAAGCGGTTCCTGGACAAGTTCTGTCCGCGGTTTACTGGGCACATGCACTACCGATTGGTAGATGTGAGCACCATCAAGGACCTGATGTGGAAGCCCTAAAGTTTCAGTATTTAGGGTTTAGGGTTACGGTTTGGGGTTTAGGGTTTGGGGTTTAGGGTTACGGTTTGGGGTTCAGGGTTTAGGGTTTAGGGTTACGGTTTGGGGTTTAGGGTTTAGGGTTCAGGATGGAAGCCCGAAAGCACAATTGCTCCAAGATAGACGGTTGCAGGCTTGAGGCTAGAGTGCAATCTTGAAAGCGGCAGTCTCTGGAAATCTGGAACGCCGTAGCCCTAAACCCTAAGCTCTGAACCCTAAACCCTAAACCCTAAACCCTAAACCCCAAACCCCACACCGTACATAAACCCGAACCGTAGGAGCTTAGCCGCAGATGGTTTCCTGCTGAGTTCGGTGACTCGGCAGCAGAGTCGGCTTCGAGGGCAGGCTGCAAGGCCTGGCACCTAAAGTAACAACGGTTTAGGGTTCAGGGTTTTAGGTTTTAGGGTTCAGGATTTAGGGTTTAGGGTTTTAGGGTTTAGGGTTTAGGGTTTAGGGTTCACACTTAGAGGCCAATTTTTTGATCCAGGAACATGGAACAGATCAGGATCGCCCAGCCGAGATTCCTCTTCAAATCGCAAGTCCAAGCTTTCGCCAGTCCGTCACGTGGGACTACCGCAACACCGTTCCTAAACCCGAAACCCTAAACCCTAAACCCTAAACCCTAAACCCTAAACCCCCTAACTCTGAGCCCCACGTCTCCAAATCCGAAGAAACCTTCAGCACCCTCATATCCAAGAAGCACCCTGACCCTGAGGCTCAAAATAGACCAAGAGCCTTATATAGTTCGGTTTTGGGCCCAGAAGCCTTAAGATATGAGTCCTTAGATACTTAATCGGTATTTGGGCCCCAAAAGTAGACCCTATACTATTACTTGGACCCTTTGGGAAAGACTGGAAGCCAAGGATCCTCAAGGACATAGCATAAACTCAGATCTGGCTCGTGGCGGCCCGCATAACCTAGGGGGCCCTAGGGTTTAGGGTTTAGGGTTCAGCAGCTCCGGATCGAGCAGTTTTAAAGTAGAGTTGTATTCTAGTCTCGACATAACACCCACCCACCCTGAGAATCCCATAACATTAAGAAAATATAGAAAGTTCGTTTTATCATCACTTGAAGAGACCCTAAAAACGAATCTACAAAGAACCCTAAAAGGACCCTAAAAGATACCCGAAAAGAGACTCTAAAGTCCAGTGCTGTGCCACGAAAGAACTATTGTTTGTTTTGTTGAGTCCTTTATATCGCTGGGGCCCACCAGTGTATATGTACGATATGTTCCGGTATGTTTGTTCTTGTGTTAGACGGGACTGCTGTTTATGGACAGATTGTTTCGTGCGTTTTTTGTTTGAGTTCTGGTCAACGGTCGGACCGCTT
>CAJNDV010028646.1:32207-43047 GCA_905221635.1 Symbiodinium sp. CCMP2456 | reverse complement strand
AGAAATGCCGAAATGCCGAAAAAGAGCAAATCCCACGAAAATCATTAAGGTTTAGAGGCAAATCCCACGAAAAGCATTAAGGTTTAGAAGGCAAATCCCACGAAAACCATTAGGGTTTAAAGTTCTATATGATAGAGAGGTTTAGGGTTTAGGGAATGAATATGTAGAACCTGTAGTCTCCATTGCAGTTCCTTTTTTTTGGTTTAGCCAAAAATAAAAGGATTTTACAGGGCATCCCCAAAAAGGAACTACAATGGAGACTATAAATAAGTAATGTTGCATTCCCCCTGGGGTTCCCGAATCTAATCAGACTATAACATGCCCCAAACCCTTACTCTGAGAATTAAGTCTCTTCGCTTCCATAGCAAGAATTGCATGCTCTATACGATGGCGTGTGTTGAACCCTCAGTGGGCTTTCAAGAGGACACGCAATGTCAATAGCTTCCTTCAATGTTAGATGTGTCAGTGATAAGTCTAGCGGTAGGACGTGGTACTTACAATGCCCATGTCGCACCTCACGACACACTTTGGTTTCTACAATCTGTCTGTACCACTGCGACTTACCCCTGTGTAACTTAGCTTTGTGACGACTCTCCCTCAACCTGCGCACATGTGCAGCAAACTCAGATGCAGCACCGCGCAAGCGCGGCTCACATCGTGCTCTGGACGACATCAGAGAAAGTTTGCAGGCGCGCCTGGTGACATGTCCAGACCCTAAGTAATATACAGGCCTTATAATAATTACCTAAACTATTTTGGCGGCTCCTTATTACAATTATAGTATGATGTACCCGAAAACCCTACTCTAATCATTAAGGCCCCTACATTACGCCCTAAACCCTACTACAGTAGGGTTTTTTGCGGTAGGAAGGAACGCCAAAGTATTGGCATCTGGCTTGGTGCGCCGTGGCTCGAACTCCCGACACCTTGAGACCCTCGGGCCCCAAATGCGGTTTTAGGCGACGCAGAAGCGAATGTAGGGGCCTAAAAAATTACCAATATTGTAGTATAATGGACCCCAAAACCCTAATCGAATTATTAAGGCCCCTATATTACCAATATATTTTTCCTCAGAGCTGCTTACGATAATCATACCCTGGTCTTATACCCCCAAACCCCTTTTCCAAGTAAAGCTTCAATGCTTCGGGCGTCCATGGGCAGGGTTCACTTGTGGGTTTAGGGTTTCCATGTCATGGTGCTTTGACTGCTCGGACAGTCAACCAATTCCTTATGCAGACCGCCAAGTGTTGCCCTTTGAGTGAATCATTCTGCATGGTTCCCAGACAAATTTTATCAATTTTATGGCTCAGGGGTGATTCTGTGACGAGGAGCTAGTGAAAGCAGTGGTAGTGTGGCTGATAGGCGATTTTCAGATTTACAGGCCTTCATTGTTCGAATCAGGTATAAGCTTCAGGGACTGTAAGGGGGGAGTATCTCTATATCAGCCATTAGCCAAAGCAAGGTCCAAGTGTCGAGGGGTAGAGTCACGGTTTAGGGTTTAGGGTTTAGGGCCTAAACCCTAAACCCTAAATGGGGAGTGCCCTATCTGCACAGAAAAGGGGCGCACTGCACTTTTTTTTTAAAAAAAAACTTTAAACCCTAGAGCAGCCCCGGATTCTCTGACAGATTCTGGTTGGCAGACGCTGATGTAGCTTGAGACTCAGAACCTGGTACTACCAGCTCTTCACCCTGAGAAGCCTCGCGGCATGAGCCTGCAAGAGGCGCCAAACCCCACTAGTAAGACATGCTTTAGGGTCTAGGGTCTAGGGTTTAGGGTTTAGGGTTTAGGGTTTAGAGAGAGGAGCAAACCGTAGCAGCTTCAGACGCCCACACCCTGAGCCTGGTTTGTGTTGGAGAAGTTTTGTACAATGCAGGAGCTGCAGTACTACAAGGAGGCCAGCTTTGGGTGCCGGGGACATCCATGTGGACCTTATGTTTGCTTTGGCGGTAGGACATGGTTTAGTGGTATTCCTACATGCCCCGAGCCCCTGAACTCGCAACCGGCGACCCCTCGTGTGATATTGTTTTGGGTTAAGGCTTTAGGGTTTAGGGGTGGTGGGTTTAGGGTTTTATCTCCGACGTACCGGTGACAACACAAAGCCTCCCTCGTTAATTTGGCAGAATTCTTTGGGGGCGCTTGTTATCTGAAGCCCAAGCCCCTAGATAATCCTAAGCCCCAAAACTGTCCTAAAGCCCTATTCATCTTAATCCGCTATATTATCCGAATCCGTGAGAGAAAAACAAATTCTAATGCCAAATCCTGGAAAGTCGAGCCTCGTTCGTCCTACATCCTGAATTCGAAGCCTTACATGTCAAGTTTAGGGTTTAGAGCTGAGGGTATATGGTATTAGTATTGCGTTTAGGATTTTTTAAACCCGCAGCCCCGTAAACAGCGAGCCCACAGCAGACGACACCTTGCAGGCTGTCTTCAAAAGAGCTGACCGAGCGGAGTGAGTGTTCGAAGTTGACCTGAACCCCAAAAAAGCCCACATTGTTGGGCAAGGCTTAGGGTTTAGGGTTGTGAGGTTTGGGGTGCCGTCATTATGGTTTCCTTGTTTATGTTGAAAGAGTAGGATTGGGCGGATTGCAGGTCTTGTTTAGGGGTTAAGGTTCCCTCATGGGTTTCTTGTGGGGTGCAATGGGGTTGGGGTTTAGGGGTTTAGGGTTTAGGAGTTTAGGTTTTAGGGTTTCTAGGGTTTAGGGGTTCACCCACATACCCTTGTGGCGGCTATGTGCGGGGAGACGGAGCCTACGCAAAAAGATCCGACACGGGAGTGCAGTGGCTCACCCTGCTAAGAGGTCGAAGTTCGGGGGTTTGGCTTTAGAGGTGCTGCAGAAGAATTGAGAGGGTAGGTTACATCTGAGTCAGAAGTAAGTACGCCAGGGGGTTATCTTACTTGCAGCAAACTCCCACCTTTTGCGGTCCAACCTGTAGTGGATCGTTAGCTCCTGAAATTACCATCAGCGACTCTGGCGTAGCTTCTTCCCGGACTTCTGCAGTAGCTATCAGAGGAAGCCGGTGCGGACATTTTGAGCTGAAGCCTCTTTCACCCGAAGCCCGGTGCGAATCTAGGATTCAGGATTCAGGCCTGCTTATCCCGTGTTCCGGCCTTCTCGAACCTGAGGCTCTAGACCTAAGCCCGACTCTCTCAAACTCTTACGCATCGAAGTTAAAGCCTGACGCCCCGAAATCCTGAAAACCCCACACCCTGAACAAACAAGACTAAGCCTTGAACCCTGAACTCCAAACCCTTAACCCTGAACACCCTGACAAATACCCAAGGATTGAACACCCTAAGCCCTAAACCCTAAACCCCAAGCCCCAAACCCTTAACCCTGAAAGTGCTAAAAAGCCTGGAGCAGTCCTGCTTTGGACTGAGGAGTGGCTCCTCGACTGTCGTGCCCGCGTCAATGTCCCTGAAGACCAGGTGCGCCCGCTCCAGGATTTGGGGTTGGTGGTTTGGGGTTTAGGGTTTAGGGTTCAGAGTTTAGGGTTTAGGCTTTAGGGTTTAGGGTGGTGCTGACAGTATTTATGGCAGGGATTGAGCGGTATGGTCCAACTACGGTAATGTTTAGTATTTGTGTGCTTATGAGTTGTATGAGCACCAGTATCCGTGTCTATACAGCTTCTTTCAAGGATGTCGACGACTACGATGAGGATCGCGGTTGCGATGATGTTGATAAGACAGCATG
Organism: Symbiodinium sp. CCMP2456; assembly: GCA_905221635.1. Lineage (NCBI taxonomy): Eukaryota > Dinophyceae > Suessiales > Symbiodiniaceae > Symbiodinium > Symbiodinium sp. CCMP2456. The sequence continues at coordinate 39,354 of CAJNDV010028646.1, read as the reverse complement.
ATTACGATGATGAAGATGATGGTGATGGTGATGATGATGAGGAGAGGAAGGACGAGGATGAGGAGGAGGAGGAGGAGGCGGAAGAGGAGGAGGAGAAGGGGGAGGGGAGGAGGATGAAGTCAATGCTGATGCTTTTTCTGTAGTTTACTTTGCATTGTTCTTATTGCGGTTATGTTTTTGATTCTGACTTGTTGATGATCCTACGATTTGTTGCAAACGTCCGTCCCTGTACCCCGGTCGTCCATCCCTGCCGCTTCTTCCCTAGAGAGCCGGCGCTGGATCGTCTTATAAGGCCACGCGGCATAAGGCGTGGGGTGGTTTAGGGTGGATGTTAAGGCATCCTAAACCCTAAACCCTAAATGAGAACACGTAAACATACACCCTGAACTCTTCCCCGGCGGGTTTGTGGATGCGAGTTTGGGTTTAGGGACGTCGGAGATCGGCCGTGAGAAGTAGAAAGAGGGTCCCCCCCCCAACTGGTCCTTCAGGTGCAGATCTCGGAAGGAACTCGTCGGTATCATATTGGGGCCAACGTCCCTAAACCCTAAACCCTAAACCCAACCCTATAAACCCCATCATCTTGGGGCCAAACTCCCCTCGGCGCTGATCTATGAGTGATTGCGAGGGCTCATAATGGACGGAATTGCGGACATGAGGGCGGCCACACGGCGGTCGGGCAGAAGTAGAGCTCTAAGTTACAAGTGAAATAATTTCCTCTTTGATATTCGCGACTTGATGCTTACCACCTTCTTTGTAGTGAAAGCCTAAACCCTGCTACTAAGTTCTATGATCCGGTTTAAGTAGGGCCTGATACTAAGTAATCGGAATACGCAGCAATATGTTCCCTGTTGTACTCCCTGACATATTGTTTCTATGCTAGAATCTGCTAGAATAACCCCACCCCGCCTCAAAATTCAATTCACACAAAAACCTAAACCCGAAACCCTAAACCCAAGACCCTAAACCCTAAACCCACGACCCTAAACCCTAAACCCTAAACCCCATAAAACCCCCCAGGCCCCCGTACCTCCTCTTTCGGACTCTTGAGGTTGGCATGCCCGGGGGCAAGTACCGCATCACCTTCAGGCTGGCAGCTTCCTACTTAAACGGTTCCGGGACGGTTTAGGGGTTTAGGGTTTACAGTTTAGGGTTTAGTGTAAGTAAGAGTTTAGGGCTTTAGGGTTTGGAGTTTAGGGGTTTAGGAAGGTTTGGGTACCCAAAACGGCCCCAAAGTCCTTAAGTAATGAATACTTGGACCCTTAGGGCGACTTAGATTCATCGGGGGGCTTGGCAGGCAGTGTTGTAAGCAAGACAACTACAGTTTTCTGGGTCAGAAATTATGCATTTATGTTGCTACAGGTATGTGTATTGACATTCCATGTAAAGGTACTCCTTACTCCACTTACAAAACACTGCAGTGAGGTGTAGAGCTTAGGGTCTAGGTCTCATGATTGGTGCTATATAGAGATACACATGTATATATATATATATATATCCCTTGGTTACTTAGTTGATGACCTCGAAGCACTCGAAGTCCACTCAGTCCACTCAGGTCCCGCCGTGCTACAACCCCTTCAAGCGTTACTTTCGATCTGTTTGCCTATCTACAGATCTCTCCATTTATCGATGTATCTACCCATCTAGCTGCCCATCCATCTATCTATCGCCCAAAACCCTAAACCCTAAACCCTAAACCCTAAACCCTAAACCCTAAACCCTAATCTATCTATCTATGTATCCATCTGTATCTATCCACTTAGAAGCCTTCGCCACCAATTCTACACCCTGGTCCAAATTCCGGCAAGTTGTGAAGGTGGGAGAAGCTGAAAGAGATTTCTTGGGAGAAGATGGCTGACGAAAAGGGTGAGGTGACTCCAGGCCCTCGCAGCACATCGGTTTAGGGGTTTTGGGGTCTGCAGGGTTTAGGGTTTAGGGTTTTGAGGGTTTACGGCTTAGGGGGATTAGGGCTTAGTAGAATTGTTGAAGGCTTTGGGTGTGCCGATGAGTTCTCATCGAAAAGTTTTTGTTTGTCGAAGCTGATTTCGAATCTGGGCCTGGGTCGGGCTGGGCTGCTTGGCTAGCCTTGCTTTCCGGCCTGGGCTGCTGGGCAATTTCTACATTTCGTGCTTGGTATACGGTTCAGGGGTTTAGTTGTGAAGGGCTTGACATCTAAACTCCAAGCCGTAGGCTTCAAGGTCGTCGGACTGCAACAGAGGGCGATAATTGTCGGGCTAACCGTCAGGCATGGCACACATAAAGGATCATGGTAAGCTGCACATCTGAACAGATGTCGGTAAACTGGGTTATTCCCTCTACACTCACTTTAGTTTTTGGTCCATGATGTGTTGCTCCTGTGAGGTGCATCCGTGTTCCGTGTTACGTATGTTTGTGATGCAGTATGGATTTGCTCCGGCTACGGCTCTTCTCGGCCGTCTCTCTTGGTGGGGTAGCATGAGACATTTACTGTAACTCATCTCAAATCGAAGTGCGAAATTAGGGTCGTGAAGTGCAAGGTTCGGTGCGTATGGTAAGTCAGACGCCACGATCTCTTCGGCCCCTACATGTACGCCCGCCCCATCGTACGAAGCAAATTCTGTTCATGTAGTGTGTCGAAGCAGCCCTAAACCCTAAACCCTAATCCCTGAACCCTAAACCCTAGACCCTAAACCCTTAACCCTAAACCCCAAACCCCAAATCCTAACCCTAAACCCTAAACCCTGACTCGAGAAACCCAGCCCCGACACCTGAAACCGCGAAGTTTCTCCAACCGTAAATCGTTGCTCCAGGCCTAGAGGCCCGAGAAGAGAACGCCCTGGCATCCTTAGTCCTCTCAGGGTTTAGGGATTAGGGTTTAGGGTTTAGGGTTTAGACTAGAGTCTAGAGACTCTAGACTCTAGTCTAGAGGTTTTTAGCGTAGTTTAGAGTCTTTTATTTTTATTGTAGGCTTTAGAGTCTAGGACTGTATGGTTTGAAGTTTAGAGAGTTGTATTTTAGAGCCTAAAGTGCAGGATTTGTTGGGTTTAGGATTTGGGGGTTTCAGCTCTATGCCCCTATGCCAACGGACTCTGAACCTAGACCCGGATGAACACAGGAAAGTACTACCTGTCTGGGCCCTTCAACGACGGGGAGTTTGCCCGGGTCTCAATTGGTGGAGATTTCTCTTCAGATAATATAAGATGGGGATGCGTTTTGGGGAGTTGGGTTGTCTTGAGGTCAAAATTCGGTTTAAGGGCCAGTTACTCCAGGTTTTCATGGGTTTGTGCTGGTATTTGGGCTGGTGTTGTCCAGCTGCCGCAAGCCATTATTGAAGTCCTTCGACAATGCACATCGACTCTAGATCCATTATGCTATAGAACCCTTGCGAACCCTGTTTAAACCCTAAACCCTCAACCCTAAACCCTAAACCCTCAACCCTAAACCCTCCACCCTAAACCCTCAACCCTAAACCCTCAACCCTACACCCTTATATATCCTTTTTTAAGAAAGGTAAAGGCCATAGAAGAACTCTTGTAGGGTCGTAGAACCCCTGGAGGCCCTTTTGTTAAAGCTCTCCGATCCGAAGTCCTGGTAGGGTTTCAGGATTTAGGGTTTAGCAGTTTAGGGATTTAGGGGTTTAGGGTTTAGGGTTTTAGGGGTTTAGGGATGTTCAGCGTTTAGGGGCTTAGTAGAGGCTTGTTTGCATATAGGGGTTTGGAGAGATCAGCCAAAGCCCTATCCTGTGCAACAAGCGATAATAAGCTTTGCCGTAGCACCAGGGGTTTAGGGGCTTGGCGTTTAGGCTTGCGCCCCTAAACCCTAAACCCTAATGCTTAGGGCATGGGGGAACTTTTCGAAGCAAGAAGCCCACAACCTGGGTTTAGGGTTCAGGGTTTAGGGCTTTAGGGGTTTAGGGTTTAGGGTTTAACCCTAAAACCTGCTACAGGTGGAGATGGCGCCCGATAGTTCTGGCATCCGGAGGTCGCGGGTGGTGTCCGGGTTTGTGGAGAGGTGTTCCGGGAAGCCACATGGGAGCTTCCGAAAATTAGGGGTACCTTATTTGGGGGTCCTTATAATAAGGATCCTACTATTTAGGGTGCTATATTAGGGTCCCCTATTTTCGGAAACCCCCATGTGACCCTGATCCCTGTATTCCGAATATAGAGCCCTAGTCAATACGGTTGATGTTATACATCCTGCATTACCCATAATAAGGAGTATACTGTAATTCCCATACTTTAGGCTCCTTAAGGTAATGCGGCATTTATATCATCATCAACAGTAGCATTATTTCCTTAGGGCCTTAGGGCTCAATGGCCACATGGGCACCTAGAGGCCCGGGTGACCAGAAAGAACTATGGGGTTCAGGGTTTAGGGTTTAGGGTGTAGGGTGGAGTTTTGAGTGAAACAACACCCACTTTAGGGTAAATGTAAGTTTGTTGATCTTTCGAGTGTGAACACCTCCGAATGCGAGCAATGTGATCTTCAGGGCACCCCCAGACCTCAGTTCTTCGACCGTAATATAGGGGCCTTAAACATTACCTATACAGAATTTGGGGGTTCCTTACTATAACTATAGTATTACAGTATAGTATAGTATACCCCGAAAACCCTATTCTGATTCTTAAGGCCCCTGCCGTACATCCTCCAAGCGCCTGGAAATCCTCAGCCTGCAGGCCATGACTCCGCAAAATTCGGCAACGAAGCCCCGAAGCCCCAAAATCAGGCGCAAGGGTTCTTAAGGCTTACGATCCATAATATCCTCAACCGAGAGGTCTTCACATAAGGCTTGTTAACCCGAGAAGTACAAAGATTACCTTCAACCCTTTGCACAGCATCTTCAATAAGAGCCTTGACATATCCCCTTTAACTCCCCTAAATAAAAAAGATGCACCTAAACCCTAACCCTAAACACAAACCGCACCTAAACCCTAAACCTCAATGTTCTCGGAGGCGGCGCCAAGGCTGGTACAGCGCAGAGGCCTGCTCGGCGACCACTTGTATATCGGACCCTCTAGATGGTGTGTGTGCGTGTGTGCGTGTGTGACCCTTCCCGAATCGGCATTAGGGAGAACGAAAGTTGCGCTATGCCGCGCTATTGAAGATCGCGCTTGAAACTTGTCGGGGGCAGGAGCACGACCATGGGTCTCCTGCTAACAAAGACGCCCATGGTTCGTGGTGAAGCAGTTGGAGACGTCCAACTGTGTACCTGCAGTGATACTGCATTATCCTCGCTGCGCATTGCTACCGTCCTCGCTGTTGCTTTAACTAACCACTTGTACAAGAACGCTGTATTTCGACAGCAGATTAAGTTCTGACAGGTCTCCCAACTGCTGAGGTCTGCACTACTATGACCACAACCGGCGACATTCAATCAGAGCGCTCCAGTGTGAGGACTTATGTCCAATAGGCGGAGGGCCCAGCGGTGCACCGTCTTGATCCCTTCGGGGCAATGGAGAAAAAAGATGAGTTTTAGCTCCCAGTCAGCACTGTTGTGCAAAGTACCAGCGGAAAGAAGCGAAAGCAAAAGCAGCCTAAACTGGCACAATACATCAGTCACAAAGTACCCATATGTCCCAAGATCTTCCGTCTTGTCGTTGGCCGTTCGCGTCGTGTTTTGCTCGTCGTTTTCTTCGTGTTTTTTTTCGTTTCTTGTTTGTCGTTGTTGTTGCTGTTGCTTCTGTTCTTCTGTTTGAACCTTGTCCTGTCCTTTGGTCTGCTCTCGTACTTACCTACAGGTACGGGGACGGGAGGACGGGCGACTGCCACCAATTTGGGGTTTTTCCCTCGGTTAGGCCCTCGGGCCGAAAGGATCTCGAGACTGAAGGTTCTCGCGGTGCCTTGGTATGTGCCTCGGTGCCTGTAGGGCTTGCGGTCACATAGGTTTGCGCCTTGCTGTCTGTTGCTGCTTGAACCTGGGCAGAACATTGGTGACTTTCGAGCTTTGGTTTGCACTTCGTGACATCCGTTTTTGGTCCTGTTCGGTTCTTTCAGGCTTTAATGCCGCCGTTCATGCATGGAGTGGATCTGAAGTTGTCTTCTCGTGGTTGCTTATGGCTTGGGTTTGAGCTGATGGTTGGAGAAGCTTTCAGTTTTCCGACTTACCTTGAGTTAGATGTATTACAGTGTTTGACAGCGCATGCTCGTCGGGATGGCTTGGCGAGCCCCAAACCCTGCCTGACCCAGCTGTTCACAGTTCCACCAGTCACATGAGGCTTGCAAGAGTATGGATTTCAACCCATCCTTTTGATTTCGTTCTTGACATTTTCAGGAGAATACAGACAGAGGGCTGAGAATTTTGTGTTGCAGCATGGTCACTCAAGCTGCTTGCCTTTCATTTCAGTTCATTTCGTTTCTTTGCGGTCGCAATCTGATGCCTCTCCTTCCCGTTTCGTTCAGGGAAGAAGGTTGCGGGTTGATGTATCGTTTTGGGTGCCCTTCGACGTTTTTGTTCGTCCTGCGTTCCTCTCTCCCTCCCCGATATTATTTTGTTGGAACAAGATTCCGTAATCATAGTCGACTTTGAGACGACAGCTGCGGGGTGCTTGGCCAGCAAAACAGCGCTTCTTCGAATGTTTTCCTTCAGCTGGACAGGTGAATACAGCAAACTTGATTGTGGTGACTTCGGTAAAAGTTCTGGTGTCCTGTTCTGGGGCCTTTGAACCCCACTTACTCTGTAAACGCGGAGCACGGAACATCTTCCCTTGTGGCAACCGAACTGCAGTCTTGAGTCGTGATTATTTTAGCAAATATTTCGATAGCTGCATCTTGGTGCCCATCCCAGTGACTTGGGATAACGCGACTTGGAGTGGAGCTGTGACACCTCTGCATGCACCTTGGTAATGTGAAGAGCTCAGCCGCGTGTCCAATAAGCACATGTTTCTCGGTCGGAGTGAGGTGACTTCGGCTGATTCTTGGTTTAATTACACACAGCATCGATTCTTGTTCCGCTGCATTTCGTTTGTAGCGAGATAGCACCCTGGAGCCTTCCTCTAGGTCCGAATTGCATCATCCGCCTCTCCGTAGGCGGTTGGTTGTGTGTGTGTGACCATTCCCGAATCGGCACTAGGGTTATGTCGGCGAGACAAGCTAGTACTGGTGTGGTTTCTGCATCTATAAAACGTAAAATAAACGTGAATTAAAAGTCATCGACCCTAAAAAAACGTGAAAA
>CAJNDV010028646.1:5668-29537 GCA_905221635.1 Symbiodinium sp. CCMP2456 | reverse complement strand
GGTGTGGGGTTCAGGGTTTAGGCTTTGGGGTTTAGGGTTTAGGGTTTGGGGTTTAGGGTTTAGGGTTTAGGGTTTAGGGTTTAGGGTTTAGGGTTTAGGGTTTAGGGTTTAGGGTTTGGGGGGGTTGTGCATGTTTCGAATTTTCGTTTCGACTACGACATGACGATCTCGACAAGACGGGAAACGATGATGTTGACCGGTGGGAATCGTTATAATATGACAAGCCCCAGAGACTATAGTAAAGATGTGTCAGGATTTTGCATAGCATCTAGTTCTGTGGCGGTGAGCCCAGCCGTGTGAAAGCAGCGGCTGAACGCCGACCCTGGTTCGTTCGTGCTGGTTGGCTTTTAGTGCTCTATACTTGGAAAAATTCTCACGCTGAACCTTGAATTACTCCGAAGTCGAAGCCGCCAGACCCAAAATCAGCTATGCCGGAACACGAGACCCCAAAGGCCCGAAAACCCAGCAAGTTCCCAGACGTGAAACCCTTATAGAACCCTCATGAGAACTCGAAAGCCCTAAACCCTAACACCCTAAACCCTACAACCCTAAACCCTAAAACCCTAAAGCCCTAAACCCTACAACCCTAAACCCTAAAACCCTAAACCCTAAAACCCTAAACGCTACAACCTTAAACCCTAAACCCTCAAACCCTAAACTCTACAACCCTAAAACCCTAAACCCTAAACTCTAAAACCCTAAGACCCTAAAACCCTAAACCCTAAACTCTAGCTTTAGAGCTGAGGCTCCCCCGGTGTCAACCGGTGTCGCCATTACCCAACACTCCTCAATCTGCGGTCGGCGGCCCAGAGCTTTGGACAGTTTTTGGGTTTTGATCGTTTAGAAAGAGGTTTAGGCAGGTTTAGGGTTTAGGTTTAGGGTTTAGGGGAGTTCCTTCGTAGTTGAGTGATTCGGATTGAAAGCAAGAACCACATATTGGAATCGGAATTTAGTCATTCGGCGCACAGCTATCCGGAGTCATGTGGCCGTCCGTGTCATGGTTGCTGTTCGGCATCTCTGCTGCTGGTGCTGCTGCTTCTGCTGCTTCCAGCAGCAGGGCAGGACGAGCCCCATGAAACAGACTCTATCCTCTCGACCGTCTGTGGTCTGTGCAGTTGCACCAGGGCCCGATGGAGGACTAGCAGACTAGCAACTGAGGTCTGAAAGATACTGAGCCCTGGCCCCTAGACTCTTAGTTTAGGGTTTAGGGTTTAGGGACCCTTGATTGCAGTCCGCATCATGAGCATCAGTGGGTCTTTGTTTCTCTTCTGGGAGCGTGTCGGCAGCGTAAATTTTCGAATGATGCTACCAGCATCCACATAGTCCCTACATAGTTGTAGGATAAGTACTCAAAACTCTGTTCCAAATACACAGGCCCTTGCATTCCTACTTTCCCTCCCTTAGTTTGCAGCAGAGCAACCCGACATAAAGCTGGGGTCACAGCCCTGCGAGAGGTTCACTAGGCCAGCATTGCCCGTTACTGCCACCACTAGCAGTCACTAGCAGCATTTCGACGACCATGAGCCATGGGTGATGGAACCCTGTATACATAATATATATATATATATATAGACTATATTACATATACATATATATATATATATACACAGAGAGAGAGATCTATGTTTTAGCAGCGAAAGGCACACAGACAAGCCGTGGAAACTGCTAAAGCATCATCCCGTTTATCAATCCCTGAGACCTGCAGCCAAACAGAGCAAAGACGAAGTGCAAACAACACATGAACGACAAGACTCCATGTTTCCAAGGCCCTGACGACGGCGAGAGCGGTCTCTGGAAAATCGAGGTGGGTTTCATCCGGAATGATTTTAAATTCCTAATATTATTCCTTGGGGTTCCTTACAAGGCTATGACTATACTATAGCTCAACACTACTCTGAAACTTCAAAATCCAGAAATATGGTGGTTCGGAGGGATTCGGGGTCTGGTTTGAGTCGGTTTCAAGATCTCCAAAAACTGAAAGTTGCATGGTCTTAGCCACCCTCAACCCTAAACCCTAAACCAGAAACCCTAAATTTGCTGCGAGTTCGGTTGAGTGCGAAGGTTTGGATTCACGGCGGTTGCAGGGTGAGGGGCTCTCGGTTCCCTGGTTCAATTTTATTTTCTCCAGGGTTGGGGTTGTTGTTGAGGTTGTGGAAGCCTTAAACCCTGAACCCTAAACCCTAGAGACCCTAAACCGGCCGTTGAGGTTTTGGGGCCATTGGAGGAGATCCCTGAATGATTTTAGGGTGTCCAGGTCTGAGGTTTGGGGCTTCGGGTTTTTTCAGGTCGCAGCTCATGGGGTTTAGGGTTTAGGGTTATAAGAGCTAGGGTTGAGGGTTGAGGGTTAAGAGCTAGGTTTTAGGGTTGAGGGGTTAGGGTTAAGAGCTGGGGTTGAGGGTTTAGGGGTTTAGAGCTTGGGTTTATGGTTTAGGGGTTTAGAGCTGCGGATTAGGGTTTACGAGTTTGGGCTAATGGGTTTAGGGTTTACACCTTTAGGGTTCAGGAATGTAGGCTAAGGGGTTTAGGCTTTACTGTAGGAGTTTAGAGCTGCGGTTTAGGGTTTAGGAGTTTAGGCTAAGATGGCTAAGAGGGTTTAGGGTTTGCGGCTTTAGGGGTGTAGGGTTTGGGGGTTCAGGGTTTCCGGCTGAGGGTTTGGAGCTGGGCACAGTCGTGGGGTTCGCAGTAGCAGTTTGCAGTCGCGGGTTACGAACCTCTGACTGGGAAACTCGGCGGTGGCGCCAGGGCCCTACCTGCCCTTCGAAGCTTTTGGTCGACGATGCATGTAAAGCTGACGGCGGCATGAAGCATTTTGTGAGCTCGAGTACGCAACGCTCGAACTTTTTGTGATCGGTCTGCATGCCCGGCCATCCTGCCCCCGAGACTCGGCGCTTCAAACGGTGAAAGCAAATCTCGAGAGAATCGACTTGGAGAAAGACGAGCTGTTCGCAGAGCTGGAGGACCCCGAGCTCAGGGCATGGCGGAGCGCAAAGTAGCCAGGCTACCTTCAAAATGGGAAGGGGCCCGCTTTTGTAAATAGTGTGTTATCCTTGCTTCTTAGAGATTTTATTTTTATGGTGCCAGATGGGCCGATGGACTCGACCCTTGAGCAGCCCGGAAATCCCGAGCCCTATTCTGCGAAACTTAGGAAAAAGCCAACCAAGAACCCTGGCCCCCAAACCTACTCCGTCAACCCCTAAATGCTATCCCAAGCCCCAACAGCCCTAAACCCTAAACCCGTAAACCCTAAGCCCAAAAGCCCTAGACCCTAAACCCCTAAACCTTAAGCCCTAAACCCTTACCCTAAGCATCTCTAAGCCCCTAGACCCTAACCCGAAGCCATCTTGGAGTGGAGGTGCAGGGCTGTGGGCGGGGGGAGGGGGGCGAGAGCCCGAAGTCTTGGCAACCCAGCGCTTAAGACGTCCTCTGCTTGTAGGGTTTAGGGCTTAGGGTTTTAGGGTTTTGGGGTTTTATGGTTTAGGGTTTAGGGTTTTAGGGTTTAGGGTTTTGGGTTTTAGGATTTAGGGTTTCAAGGTTTAGGGTTTTCTGGTTTAGGGTTTAGGGTTGTGCCCTTCAGCTTCCCGTGAGACTCCAACAGGCCTAGACCTTCCAATCTCGCTTATCCCTTAAGCAAGGAGTATACCTTAAGTCATACGGCTGATGGACAAAATCCTGCATGACCTTAAGGACCCTAAACTATGGGAGTTATGGTATATTCCTTATAGTGGGTAATGCAGGATTTTGTCCATCAACCGTATGAGGGATCCTAGCATGATTTTAGCACATTCCTTACTTATCGCATTTTGGAAGGTCCGGGCACTCCTTGAGTCAGCAATCTTGCAAGATACTATGGTTTAAGGCATATTCCTTAATTCGGGGGTTGGGAGTTTCTGGGTAGATGCCTTGCAAGAACTCAATAAAGACGTAAATACGCAGGCATCCTACGATTCCAGCCACCTAAGGAAACTGGATTTGTTGATCAGGGGTCTACACTATGCCCCTATGCCCCCTAAGCCCACAAAGCAGTACCTGCACCACAGAAGGGCCTCCGCCAGCGCATAGCGCGTAAAAGATGGCTCCCTGGAGGACCTCAAGGGCAGCGTGTACAAAATCTCCTTCTACCGCGATCCGAAGGATTGTGCGCCTGGGACCAGCAAACCTAAGGTACAGCATGACGTTTTCAGGGTTTAGGGTGTGTTATGCAGTTGCTGGTGCTGGATTTAGGGTCTGGGGCTGGTTCTGGTAATGCTGGCTTCTGATGGTGCTGTCAACCCTTTCGAGCCCCACCCAAGACCTCCCATCCCTGCTCTTCTTCTGTGCTTCTGGAGGCTCTCCTACCACTACCACCGCAACCTCTTCACAACGGTGACTACGATGACTGACGACTTGCTACCACAGCCATGCCTTCTGCTGGTGCTCATTTGTGTGTTTGTGTACTACTGGACCCAGCAACTATTGCTCCCTTTCTTGCGCTGCTAGTACCCTCCCAGTACCAGCACGCCTCTGCCGACTTCGCCGGCTGTTGGCACTCCCGGGCCCTGGCATGTTCAAGCGCAACAATGCCACAACTACCACACTTGCTGCATCAGTGCCATGTCTACTTCTGTCTCGACTTCGCTATTCCCAGGGTAGTATCTGTTAATTTTCTCACGTCAGCCTTCGTGTGTTAGTTGTTGCCATTTCTTGCGTGGCTGCTATGTCGGTGCTGCCTTCCCTTTGCCATGTGGTCTGCTTAGCAATACTGTTCTTTCCCCTTTCTCTTCAGTTAATCCCTAAACCCCACACCCTAAACCCTAAACCCTACACCCTAAACCCTAAACCTTATGCCTGCAGTTGCTGCTGCTGGGTTGGGTCCAAGAGGCGGCCTGTCGGTAGTTCAGCTATGGGCAGATCCTTTGAGACTGCATCCCTCTACTTAGAGGCCCAGGGGACTTAGTACGTCGGTTATTTGTAGGGTTATAACTTGGATAACTTCATTCAGGGTACTTGTAACTCTACTATAACTACCCTAAACCCTAAACCCTAAACCCTAAACCTTACTAAGTCCTCTGGGCCCCCAAGTAAGGCACCCGGGGCCCCTGGCATGGGCCCTGTAGCCTGGGCTCCCTAATATAGGAGCCTGAATCATTACCAACTCTATTTGGGGTGGCTCCTTATGATGATTATGCTATCAAGGAGCCCAAAACCCTATTCTAAGTATTAAGGCCTTTACTTTATATACTTAGCATATACCCTCAGAAACCCTGATGCTGAGGAACCTTCTTCCATGAGGATGGACTGGCAAAAGGCTCCCGCCTCAGAGGTCCAACGAGCTGCAGACCCAAAGAGTACTTGGGGACTTAGTAAGTCGGTTATAAGTAGGGTTATAATTGGGGTAACTCCATTTAGGGTACTTATAACTCTACTTATAACCTACTTACTAAGTCCCCTGGGCCTCCAAGTAGTAGGGTCGAGGGTGTAGGGCCGATGCACAAGATAAATGCTAGTCAAGACTTGTTATTACACCCCGAAGCCCCCAAACCCTGAGCCCTTGTAGCCCCTAAACTCGAAGCCCTTATAGCCCATGAACCTTCAACAATCCGTACGAAGCTGTGGCCTGGCTCTACCTAGCAGCAGAGTAGGTAAGCTTTAACATTTTTGGGTTTAGGCTTTAGGGTTTAGGGTTCAGGGTATTTTTCGGGGTTGCTGTTAAGGAACTTATCTTAAGTTGCCATAATGGCGATCTAACGTAGATAATAGGGTTCCCTTATTGTAACAACTTAATTGAAGTTCCGTAGCAGCACCCCAGTTTCGAATTTTGGGGTGGCATAAACCTATATAAGCCCGAAGGTTAGCATTTAGCTCCCCTAGGACTATGGACAAGTAAGTCTAAGATGGCTGGTTGCACCGGTAGGTTTTGGGACTTCCTAGTTCTAGAAGAGTCCGGGTTTGAGGGTGTAGGGGTTGGGGTTTAGGGTGTGGGGTGTAGGGTTTAGGGTTCACGGTTTAGGGTGTAGGGCAGTTGTGAAGGGCCAGGCCAAAAACTAGTCAGCTTATCTGCATACCGAAGACGCTGGAGCCAAGCGGGCGATTCGAGAATCACACCGCAGGCACAGGCTCTGTCCTAGTCCCAGTCGCAAGAAAAGTAATGACCAGAGCGCTGGTGCGGGCGATGACAAGGTGGTCAGTGGTGATGATGGTGCTTTGACGATTATGGTGGCAACTAGGGTTTTCGTCAAGATACAGTAGTGGTCGTAGTCTTGAACAACGAGATGATGCTAGTGGCCGTGATGCAGAAAATGGCGGTCCAGGGATTGGTATAGCCTGCATACTTTTCACATTATCTCTATTTCGACGAGTATTGCTGTTTCTACTGGTAGTACCATGAGGGTAAGTTTCACCGGACATATTCAAGGCAGCCTTGTAGGTGAATGACAACGAACCCACAAGTCTGTCGACACAGACCCTTAAGGCGCATGTCGAGAGCTGTGATTGGATTCCAGTGATTACTTTGGGTGAGAACGCCAGAACGTCTGAGGAAGGATTTACCTTAAGGCTCCAGCAGGTCCTGGAGCAAGAAAGCCCCAGTAGTCCTTAGAGCCTTACGTCTGTTGCAGTCCTAAGCCCTAAATCCATGTTAATGTATCATTGTGCCTTCAAGCGGGGTGCCTGCAGGTTAGTGCACCTGCAGCAGTCGTGGAGGCGTCCGCCGGCGGATCTCCACCTGCAGCGGTCGTAGAGGCCCCTGTCTCCTAGGTAGTATGAGGGAGGCCCCTTAAAGGGGACCCTTCTGAACCCTACTTCTGGCTCTGTTAAGAGGGACCTTACTAAGAGGGTCTTTATCCCCAAGGGTCACCCCAATCCTAATTCGCATTGTCAGCGGATCTGTTCTGGATATGGAGGCTTCTCGAGTTGGGACGAGCGATGGGGGGCTGGGGGTAGGGGGTGTTGCCGTATTCATGCTCAAATCATCAGGATGCTACAAGTATCAAGGGTTTCGTATTTGGGTCCATATTGGAGTTTCTCCTACTTTTGAAGCGCCCATATGGGAATGGTGTTGAAGATGCTAGCTACACTCGAGACCTGGGGCTGTTCATAAAAAATGCCAGTTGCGTCCGAGAGCGACACTGTGTAGGTTGGTGCATCGTTGTCACGACGTTCCTGCAAGCCCGAATCGCATATTTCAGACACTCGGACATGAGCATAGCCTGGCAGGATTGATCAGTGCCTTTGGTGAGTTGTTGTTGAAACATCTGGTCGTGGCGAGAGTACAGCGGCGGCAGCGGCGGGGGCGGTGGTGGTGGTGGTGGTGGTGGTGGTGGTGGTGGGAAGGTTCAGTAGTAGGACGGAGGAGGAGGAGGAGGAGGAGGAGCAGCGGGCATACTGAAGTTCAAGCCTCAAGCTCCAGACAGACTCGCCAAACAGATCCTTCAGATATCAAGGTTGAGACGGCCCCGGATGTTGGACTCCTGAAGCGCCCCAGCAAGACACAGTAAGAATGTATGACACCAAAATGTTCAGAGACGGAATTACGAATACCAATGCGCTACAAATTCCGGAAGCTTCCGATTCTACTTGCAGGCTTGTGCGAGGCCTGGGTTTGTGGGCTAACTTCTGTTGGGCTCTATCACGGTTTCACAGTTTCGTTTCTGCCTGCCTATATTTATTGAGTTTGTCAGTCACGTGCAGGAGAGTGCGCCCGCCGTGAAGGCAGGACATCCGGATATGGCGGTTAAGGCTTGACGGCTTACCTAAGCGAGTAGGCCTAAGTCTAGACTCTAGACCCTAAGGTAGGGGCCTTATCAATTGGAATAGGGTTTTGGGGGTTCCAAATTATAAGTACAGTATAAAATACCCCCAAACCCTATTCTAATTATCAAAACCCCTATATTTAACCCCTTTCGGCTTTGTCATTCCATGGCAGTTTGAGTTTGGAGCTCATGGTCTCCTGGCGTGGCAGTGCTTCCTCAGAGAATTCGAGCCTTTTCGGGCGTCGAAATTTCCGGGTTTGTCCTAAGCCATAAATCCTAAAAGCCCGTGCAAGTTGGTTTGCTTGGGAATGTAGGGGGGTTCTTTAGCGGGAGAGGCCCTTAGCGCTTGCAGCAATCATGGGCCCCGGAAAAGCTGTCAAGAAGCCTGAAAGCTAATGTTGGTACTATCGGGGCCTAAATAAGTACCCACAATATTCTGGGGGTTCCTCATTATAGTTATGGTATGATGGGCCCCAAAGCCCATTCTAATTTTTAAGGCTCCTACACTACTAGGTACCCTCTCGTAATCAGTATATCGCCACCACATCTATCGACCCTCCTGTCGTAATCATCACGCCCCTGAATCACTATAAGAACCCACCCCAAGAAGATCTCTCTCTCTCTCTCTCTCTTTATATATATATATATATGTATATGTATATATTTATAGATACATAGCTGGAATGATAAGTGAAACTCCCGGCATCGAAGATTGTTGACGACACAACGAGCATGAAGCACGCGGTCTTCTGAGAACAGGGTTCAGGGATTAGGGTTGAGGGTTTAGGGAAAGGCTTTTAGGAGAATGTGTAGATTACATGAGCAGTAGAAGTCGGTGATGTTTCTTCTCTACTTCCGGAAGGGTGTTGCTCCCTCCACCCGTCTCCAAGCTGCCTCAAGGGCGGGTTTAGGGTTTAGGGTTTAGGGTTCCTTCCCTCCTTCCCCAAGGGATGCTGAAGGTTCTTCCGAGCCAGGAAGTCTTGAAATACCTAAATCGTACGTTCAGGGTTTAGACCCTTAAGTAGCCCTGCTTTCTGCATCCTGCGCCGAGGCCGAATGAACATCGACTTCCTGCCATGCGCGAGTGCTGAAACTGGGATCTCTTTTGCGGCAAGAAGTTATCCTCAATACGGATTTCGGACGGTTCTCTAGAGGTCCATCGGTGCTGTTTGAGCAGATTGGAATATTCAAGTAAGGTACCTGTATACCCACAACCCTAAATCCCAAACCCTACCTTGCTGCACCTCCTAGAAGGAAGTGTCCGACACCCCCAAACCCTAAACTTTGCCCCCAAACCCTAAACCCTAAACCCCTAAACCTTAAGCCCAAAGCCCTTAGGGCAGATCGGGGAAAACCCAACTCCTCGCTTCGGCGCGTCTGCTCCTAGTGACAGGGTGAAACTACCAGGTTCCCCAGTAGTACCCTTTTGCCCTTTTTGTTTTGGGTTCCCTCATTTAAGCCAAACAGTAGGAACAAGGGTTTTAGGGTTGAGGGCTTACGGTTTAGGGTGTTTGGGGCTCATCAACCATCTCTTCCCTGCCTTCTTTGGATAGGACTGTATCGGTCTATGCAGCTGTCTCGTACGTGCGTATGTCTGCTACGTCGGTATAGTCTTGGTCCGCACGCATGGCGACATACTTGCATTTGCATGTGCCGCAGTAAGCACACTACATGCGGAAGGAGCTCGTGCAAGATCTGAAAACAGACGAGTCACCGCCAAAAGCAACAGGCCAAAACATAAGCATGTTCCTCGAGACAGTCCCAAAACGCACAAAAAACCGATTTCGAAGCCTCTCAGAAATCTGAAATGAACATATCTCTCGAGACAGTCCCAAAAATACAAATATGCCAAAGCCCATAGGCCAAAACATACATACGCATAATATTCGAGGCTGACCCAAAACAGCAAAACAAAGATTTCGGAATCTCACAAGTCTAAAATGCGCATGTTGACAGTCCCAAATATACCAGAACCCATGGGCCAAAACATGAGCATACTCTCGAGACAGTCCCAAAAAGAGCCAGAACACAAATTTCGGAACCTTTGAGAAATCTGAAGCGGGCATACTTCTCAAGATAGTTCCCAAAACCAAAACACCAAAACTTGTCGGCCAAAGCGTGAGCATGTTCATCGACACAGTCCAAATAGTTTTCCGAACCTTGCAGATATCTGAGATGCGCATATTTCTGGAGACTGTCCCAAGAAGCGAAAGTACCAACAGCTGTATTTCTTGGTGTCTATATGTTTTTCGGTGAAAAGTACCCTTGCAACTCAGATGCTGGCGTTCTACGCCGCTCGGATTCCTTAGGGTTTTATAGGTTTAGGGCAAATGGGTTGGTTTGGAACCGGGCTGCTATTGCAGATAACTAGATGTTGAGAAAACGACACATATAACAATGGTTTGAGACTATTTGCAAACAGCAAAGGTGTGGATTCTACGGGGGTAGCATATGTATATATATATATATATATATATACAGTTAGATGTAGCTAGATAGGTGTAGATACATGGCTGTATATACACATACATACACATACACACACACACACATACATACATACATACATACATACATACATACATACATACATACATTCATACATACATTCATAGATAGATAGATAGATAGATAGATAGATAGATAGATAGATACATAAATACATACATACAGACATACATACGTACGTACATGCATACATACTATTATTTATGGTGTCATAATTATGCTTGCTAAAAAGGTTCTTCAGGTGGAGAAGGGCTGCATAGTAGGAGTCCGAAGCAGGGAGTGTTCACTCCTTGAACGCAGCTCTCCAATCAACGGGGTATGATCCTGTAAGTATATGAAGGAACCCTTGTCTAATGATTTAGGCTCGTTTCAGCAGAGAGATCCCGGCCTCCGGCCTTGTGGATAGGAGCCGTTCTTCTCCGACTGTCTCACTGCCAAGCCGTGGCAACTGGCTTTAGGAATTCACAGAGAGGGAGGTTTGAACCATTGTTTATCGCGTCCGTCTAGTATAGGGTTCCTAGAAATTTATATCATAGTATGTGGGGCCTTGGGTTTGGGGTCGAAAGTTCCGAAGTCCCAGCTATACTCCCCAATGTGTTGAGCGATTTATGGTCGGCTGTGGCGTTCAGGCTGGTGCTTCATTACCCCTTTGATGATAAGCCCTAGCCCTGCACCAGACCATGCCAGCAAACCTCTTGTTTGCAAATGCCAGCCCGTAACCAAGTAGCCGCAACCCTAACCGCCCTAACCTTAGGCCTAAGATCTTAGACTGCAAATTCGGTTCAATAAGCCTCATTGACAATCCAAGCACACGTGAATCATTGGAGTCGGATTTCTGTGCAGACACAGAGTATGCTAACTCCGTGGACACAATCCTACAGACACTAGCATGACTGCTCTTTCAGAAGCCCTAAACCCTAATCGTTTAACCTTATTGGAGAAGCAAGGAGTCAGGCTTCGGGGCTTAAGATAGGAACAGCATTAACAGTCAGGCTTGGAAACATGACAGTAACATATTTGGGCGAATGTTTCAGCCTGATACCCTGGCGGATAGAGACCAGGAGCTCGTAAAGGAGCCCATTTATGGATGTAGGGTTTTAAAGCTTCTATTGTTTCGGGTTTATGCGTTGAGGGTTCTAGGGTTTCGGTGTCACTGGGGCATAGGAGTTCATTTTGCAAGAGGCTAGGGTCTGAGGTCCAGGGTTTGGGTTTGCACTTGTGGATTGTCTGGCTGTGGCGCGTTGAAAAACGCGGACTCTTCGGGCTTCACGTCTTCCCCCGGAAGCCCAGCTACCTACAGAGTAAGTTACTGTTTTCGGGTAGAGCCTGACGCATAGGATAGCAACCTTTTAACAGTGATTTATACCCTTAAATCCTATAGACCCTGGATGATAGCTGTTCTGTAACCCCTAAGCCCTCAAGCCTAAGCCATGGGACCGTAAACCCAAAACCCTCAGGTAGCTGGGCGTTTAGGTTTCCCATATCTCGGCAGTCTCCCAAACTGCCGTGCCCTATGCACGCTGCGAGCGCTTGCAGCGGTAACAAATCGAGTGCCTGGGCTTTGGGAACTCGTGGGGTTCCAGGTTTACCTTAAACTGCCCTTGCAGGGTTTAGGGTTTACGGTTTAGGGGGCGTGTTTTGGGTTTACCTTAAACTGCCCTATAGGCTTTAGGGTTTACGGTTTCGGATGGCGAATAGAGGGATGCATAGGGCTCCTACAAAAAGGCGGTGATTTTGGTGCCTTAAGCGAGGCCGGAGTCCCAAGCTTCCACATCCTCAAGTCCCCTTTTGGGGCCTGAGAATGCCAATGTCCAAAACTACAGCTTTTGGAAATTATTTAAGATAGAGTATAAAAAGGGCCTAAATAATTGCCTATACGATTTTGGGAGGTCCTTATCATACTTCTGGTATAATATACCCACCCCAAAACCCTTTTCTAACTATGAAGGCGCCTAGATTATCGTATAGACCTCTGAGCCCTGAACCTCAACCCTATAGCCCCAAGGACCCTACTCTAATCCTCAAGTACAAGCCCCGCACCTCAGGCCCCATACCGAAGATCATACAGCTCAGCCTAATGCAGCAGAGGGTGTAGGGTTCAGGGTTTAAGACGGTTAAGGGTTCTGGGTGTTCAGGGCTTCAGTGCTGTAGGGGTTCAGGGTTTACGTTTAAGGTCTTCAGGAGGTTTCAGCAACTTGTCGGATCAAATCCTAAACCCTAAACCCTAAACAGCTTGTTTGTTTTTGGTGAGGCCATTGTCCTAGGCTCTATAAACTTCAGCCTCCTCAGCCCCCAAGCTAATCCTACCGCGAACCCGGAACCTGCAGCCCCTCACTATCGGTGCGGGCGTTAAGGGTCTTGGAAGTTGGGTTTAGAGTCTACGGTGAAGGCGTAGAGGTTCAGGGTTTAGGGTTGAGGGTTTGAGGGTTTAGGGTTTAGGGATGTGGGTCTGCTTATTTTTTTGGATAATGAGCTTTTCAACATCGGATTCGGGGAGTCTGGCTGCGCAGTATGGCTTTCGATTCCTATCAGCGGCCCGCAGGTCGAACCCAACAACCAATTCAGAAACCTAACGCCTAAACCCCACAAGTCCGAAAAGCTCTTGAGCCCCGAACCCCAAGGGTCCAAGTACCATTATAGGAGGTACTTCATAGGTATTTGGGCCCCAAAAGTATATACTGTACCATTCATTGGACCCTTTGGGAACCAATTCAGAAAAAATAACACCTAAACCCCACACGTCCGAAGAGCTCTTGAGCCCCTAAGCCCCAAACCATCCCATCCTCAAACCCCAAACCTACGAAGTCCGAAGCCACCCATGGGCCAGGACTACTCCACATACCGAAATGCCAAGCTCTACATGTTTGCGCCTTCACCCAATGCGTCGGATGCCGAGCATGGAGGGATTCGGAGATGGAGCTGCTGAACGTTCGAAATTGGAGTTTAGGGTTGAGGGGTTGAAAATTCGGCATTCGAAAGTGGAGTTTAGGATTTAGGGTGTACAGTTGGACGGAACGTATTCAGGCGTCGCTATGACGATGCTGGGGCTGCAGATGGTGTTGGGGCTCGATTGCTTTGTTCGGGACAGTAGCTGGCCGCAGCTTGCAGGGCATCCTAACGGGGTTCTTGTCAAGGAATTTAGTTTTTAAGTGACTATAGTAGGGATCTATCGTTAAAAATTTGGTTTCCTTATTATAGTAGCTTAATTTATAAAGTTTTCCCTTAGCAAGAACCCGGTTCATCTTCGCACAAGATTCCCGGATGTTGCGCTGCGTGTCACTTTTCTTTGGTTGCACATGATCAACAGGTTCGAGCGGCGCAGGGTTTAGGACTTATTGGAGCATAGCATTGTGAAGCGTTTAGATTATCAAACGCACGCTGCCCAGGTAGAACTTCCCGCCCATGCTAGATTGCAATCTCTTTCGTTGGTTTGTGTCTCTACTGCTGCAGCGGCTCACTGATAGAAATTGAAGTTAGTCGTTTTGGGTAGGCCTACTTAGAGGCCCAGGGGACTTAATAAGTCGGTTATAAGTAAGGTTATAATTAGGGTAACTCCATTTAGGGTACTTATAACTCTGCTTATAACCTACTTACTAAGTCCCCTGGGCCTCCAAGTACGGTTGACCCCAAGCGCGAGGACCCCAACCCCAGAGATGGGTCAAGCACGTTTATACCATAGCAACCCCAAAACCCTATTCAACTGATTATGGCCCCCATATCAAATCCCAGCAGTATCCTTTTTTTTTCAAGCACCCAAAGGGTCCAAGTACCATTCTAGTCGGTACTTAGTAGGTATTTGGGCCCCGAAAGTATATACTATACTAGTTCTTGGACCCTTTGGGCCCTAAACCCTAAACCCTAAACCCTAAGCCCTAAGCAAGCTTTCTCGTCCGCTGACCCAGGACGCCACTGCAGGGCAGCTTCGGAACTCCCTCGGCCAAGAGCTCATCGGTTTAGGGTTTAGGGGTTTAGGGGTTTAGGGTTTAGGGTTTAGGGTTTAGGGTTTAGGGTTTAGGGTTAAGGTTGATACCATGGGCCCCTAGTATGGGCCCTTAAGCCTGGGTCCCTTATAGACTTACTATATACCCTATATGTAGCCTGAAGGGCCCCTAGAAAGGCCTAAGGGTCCATATTAGGGGCCCCATACCTCTATCCTTGGATCTAGGGTTTAGGGCTTTCGGATCAGGTCTTTAGGCATGGTTGTTGTTTTTTTCAGAAGCGGTGGTTGTTCAAAACACAATAATAGTTGCTTGCAGCCTGTATGAAGCTTCTGCGCCGATTTGGGAGGGAGTTTTAGAGCAAATAACCTATGGAATATAGCTGAAGCTACAGAATGAGGCTTGTCCGATTATGGTATCAGGATATAGTATTTCTTTGAGAGGTACTGAGCTCTTTCTAGGGGTCCTTAAAGATGTACGAGTAGGTTTCTGGGGGGTTGAGGAAGAGCCTGCACGCCTTAACAGCAAGACGCTCAAAATTCCAAGCCCCCGATCCTGAGGCTTTAACACCTCTTCTGGGTTCTTGTTAAGGGGTGTGTTTTTAATTTACCATTTTTCTGAAACCCTATTGTTTACGATAGTTTCCTATTATGATAACTTAGGCTAAATTCCTTAACAAAACCCCAGCCTCGGCCCCGAATTCCCGTAACCCAAATCATAAGCCCCTGTCACTACACTTAGGGTTTAGGGTTTAGGGTTTAGGGTTTAGGGTTTAGGGTTAAGACTTTCAACTCCGAGCCCAAACCTACCCCAATGGCTTTCTACGGTTATTCAAACAACTGCAACAAGCACCTCATCTCCTGACCCTGTTTGGGGGTTCGTTGCTGGGGGTTGAAGGATTCTGCATTGCTTAAAGGTAGTCGGAAGTGTACTTCTGCCCGTGAAAAAGAACATGAATCAAATAACTCTATCTATACTGCTATACACATGTGATTTACACCGCCGCCCACGAGCTATGAACCCTGCAACAAAAGGACCAAGTAAGCAATTCCCTTTGCCCAACTTCTCTCAGACGAGCAACGCAATGCCAGAGGACGCGGACACGTTGCACTTTTCCGGAGTCCCCAAGCATGTTACGGCATGTAGTATTTTCTTGTATATCAAAGAAGCTTTAGGACAATTACAGTATAGTATCGTACTTAACGTATACTAAGGTGTGTGTGTGTATATATATATATATGCTTGAATTATAGTAAACCCCAAAAAAGTTGGAAACCGGATTAAGGACGAATAGTGCTGGGATTCCTTACACATTACTTTCAAGGATTGAGGCTTTTGGGTTTCCAACCTTTGGGCTTCTACTATAAACCCTAAACCCTAAAAGCCCTAAACCCTAGACCCTAAAACCCTAAAACTTAGATCCTAAAGCCCTAAACCTTAGATCCCTGTAAGGGGTACCGAGGGTTCTCCGTGTCTGAGTTTGAGGCTTGTGTTGGCAGGTATGGTCTTCGAGGGCTCCCAGGGTCTACAATCGGGTTTTGAGTTTGGGGGTTTAGGGTTTTGGGGGTTTATTGTTTAGGGTCCAGGGTTTAAGGTTTATAGGGTTTGGAAGAGGCTTCTACCAGGTTTAGGGGGTTTGACAGGTTCGCAGATAGGTTTGCAAGGTTTAAGGCTTTTAGGTCTGTAGCTTTTGGCGTTCTGAGACCAAGCTGCTGTGGGGTTTACAATTTCAGGGCTTGCGGTTTATCCTAAACCCTAAACCCCTAAACCCCTAAGCTCCTAAACTCCTATGAACTCCTAAACCCCTAAACCCTAAACCCTAAACCCTAAACCCTAAACCCAAACTTCCGAGTTCACAACAGGACCTGCTGCTGCCCCCCACATCAGAAGGAATTGACGAGATGCTCCCTCCTTCCGCGACTTGCCTCGAAGGGCCTCTGGTGGCTTTTAGGGTTTTAGGGTTTACGGTTTAGGGTTTCAGGGTTTTAGGGTTTTAGGGTTTTAGGGTTTAGGGTTTTAGGGTTTTAGGGTTTAGGATTTAGGACTTTTCAGCTTAAGCCTTGTTGGGTAGCTAGGGCCTAGCCGTTCCCTCCTTCCGCGGCTTGCCTCAAAGGGCCTTCGGTGGGGTCTGCTGTTTCGGGCTCTGGGGTTTCGGGGTTCCTGGGTTAGCGCCTAGGGCTTCGTGGGTTTATGAGGGTTTTGGTGCTTCAGGTTTTTGGGGCTTGTAGATTGAGCTGGAGCTTCAGGACCTCCGGGGGTGCGTCCAAGGTTGACAAGAGCCCGAAGCTACTGTAGAAGCCTATCTATCTAATTGTCCATACTATTTTGCTGGCTTCCTAGTACATCTGAACTAGAAATACCCTTTACTAAACCCTAAACCCTAAACTCCTAAAGCATACCCCAACAGCCCATTCTAAAGTACTAAGGCTCTCATCTTGCACCCTAAGGCTAGGACATTTTCAACCATTATAGGAGCCTTATAGAAGGTCTATATATACCTTATAGAAGCCTTCTAGAAGCCCCCTATAGACCCCCAGCTTTGCGGAAGCAGGGCTCGGGCTTGGAGAAGTAGGATCCCCGGGCCGGTTTAGGGTTTAGGGTTTAGGGGTTTGGGTTTAGGGTTTAGGGTTTAGGGTTTAGGGGTTTAGGGTTTAGGGTTTAGGGGTTTAGGGTTTAGGGGGCAGGTCTCTTAGGTCCCTTTCTTAGAGGCCCAGGGGACTTAGTAACTCGGATATAAGTAGGGTTAGAGTTGGGGTAACTCCATTTAGGGTACTTATAACTCTACTTATAACCTACTTACTAAGTCCCCTAGGCCTCCAAGTAAGGCCCAGTGCACCCTCAACCCTCCTTGGCCTCTAAGAAATCCTACCTTTTTTAGGGTTCCCTAATTCATGCCCGTAAACATGTAGTTTCTTTGCGGTCTGGGTCAGCCCTACGTCCTAAACTCCAAACCCTAAGCCCCAAACCTTAAGCCCTAAGCCCTAAGCCAACCTCGAGGCCATGGACACGGATGCTATCGCCGGGGGCCTACTTCAATCAAAAAGAGGGCTTCCTATGAGGATTCTTTTAAGGGTTTTGGGGTGTAGAGGTCTAGGGCTTAGGGGTTTATAGGGGTCATGGTTTAATGGTTCAGGTTTTGGCTTTAAGGATGCTTCGCCGTAGACCAGAGACTCTTCGACACCTTATGGTTCGTGGCTCTTAGGGCTCAGGGCTCAGAGTTACATTCATGACGATGTTTAGCAGGCTATAGGGACCCTTCCTGAACCCTAAACCCGAAACCCAATGCAATCTCTTGTAGCTGGCGGTGTGAGAATGTCTATGAACAGTCCTGTAAACTACGCCGGTTCATGTCGCTTCAGCCAATTCCGCGGCCCTACAGACAATAGGGCAGCATGCAGCAGCAGTGGGCTATGAGGGCATGAATTATTCCAAAACGCGGGTCCATATGTGCTCTCCTGGGGCCTAAATCCAGACTGGTAGTATATCTGGACCATTCTGGGTAAGGGATCACGGGACTCGGTCAGCAGGGATTGTCTTCTAGAAACTGCATTATTAATTATTGGACTTACTCAGTCCTTGCAGACTCTAATCTGCGGTTTAACAGTCGGCTCGCTGCAAGCACAGTCAGAACGGCACCACTAGGTTCGCAAGGGTGCTTAGGGTTCAGAGTTTACGGTTTTGGGCGGGTTTCAAATTGCAATATGACCCTCAATGCTAAGCCACACACATCATCGGACAGGTTGAGAGGTATGCCGTGGTACTCTCGAAAATTCTTTGGGCCAAGTATGTAAACAGTGCCCGCTACATTTTCTTCGTAGATCATACAGGCGTCCTCAGTACTTGCATCAACGGCAAGCCAGTGACTCTTGGCACAGCCGTTTTCCAAACTTGCGGCAGCGGATGGAGCCTGCCCGTGTTTGCCGTGGTACCATGTGGTACCGAGCCCCTGTAATCTTTCCGAGCTGCCATCCCGCGGGAAACGGCGCCCGCACGCGCCTGACTTCTTGGGATGGAGACTACCCGAAGTGAGAAGCACTCGCCGCAACATAGCTCAGAGTGGAAAGGGGAATGAAACCCCCCAAAAAGGCCAGACGAGCCCTGAACGCAGAACCTGCCTTTCGCCTTGCGGATAAATTGGGAGCGCCGAAGGTTTCAAGCGACCCAACTCCCAAATGCAAGACCGAAGACCCGATTGCGGGGTTTGGGGTTAAGGGTGTAATGTAGGAGCCTGAATAATTACCTATACCATTTTGGGGCTCCTTATTATAGTTGTACTATGTTACTATAAAGGAGCCCAAAAGCCCGATACTTCAACTTCCCAAAGCAGAAGGACGACATCCCGAACCCAACATCCCAAGACTCGAATCCAACATCCCGAGCCCTGGATCCGGGAAAAACGGTAATCAGCTGATATATAGAGGTCCGAATCGGTTTAGGGTTTAGGGATAAACGGTCCGAATAATTAGTACTAAGATTCCCTCACAGCCCCGGCGTATTGATATAATGCGCCCCAAAACCCTATGCCAACTGACAGCTGTTGAGGACCCTACACCCTAAACTTAGAACCCTATGATCCCCTGAACCCTAAACCCTAAAGCCTAAACCCTAAACCTTAAACCCTAAACCCTAAACCGACACTAAACCCTGCTGGGAAGCCCTGCCCAGAGAGTTCTTATGCCCAGGGGCCCAGTGGTACTGGCACGTGGGGAAGCCCAGATCGCGGCAGCGAAAGTCAACCCTCGCGGGCTATAGGGCTTTGGGGTCACTGTTTGGAGGTTTAGGGCTTAAAGGCTTGGCGAGATTGGGGATTGCGGAATAGATTTTAGAGTCAGATTGTGGTTAGCGTCTAGGCGCTTGGAGGGTGGATTTTAGCTACCTATCAACCATCGAGGTTTTCCTCAAACTAGCAAGACCTATAGATCCCTGTCACAGGCCCACTTACGTGCTTAAACTCAGTCACAGGTAACTAAGTCACAAGTACCCTTGAGCCTTCAGGTAGTTCCTTGGCCGTAAAGAAGACGCACAAAGCCGAGCAGAACCTTTTAGAACAGTCGACATGGTTCTGCGTGTGACTACTGGTCCTGAACCCATTGACAAGATCCTCCAAGGGTCCAAGTACCATTATAGTAGGTACTTAACTTAACCGGTGTTTGGGCCCCCAAAGTATATACTAAACTATTACTTGGACCCTTTGGGATCATGTAAGGTTTATTGATGCACAAATTATTCCTTTGCCCCCATCTACATGACGACTTCATATCTCCCAGCCGTTCACCTGCAACTTGAGGAGCGCGATGAAAGCTGAGCAGAGTAGCAACCATCCGGTAGTTTTCAAGAACGCAGAAGAACCCCTGAGGGTCCAGGTTGTCCTTATTCATAGTCTTTGGTGCAAAAAAGGGAACCAAAGATCAGAGCCAAGGTCGCCGCCTCTGATGGCCTCGTTCTGGCCTGGGCCTGAAGCGCTTCAGGTTTAGGGGTTTAGGGGTTTAGGGTTTAGGTTTAATGTTTAGGGTTTAGGGTTTAGGGTTAGCTTAGGGCTTTGAGTTTGCTGTTGGCTTTGCTTGCAGCTTCATGTGTAAGAAATTGCAACAGGTGTCTTTGTATAATTATATATGCATACATGTATTATATACACACACTCTGTATATACATGCCTACTTACCCTCCTTCCTACGTAGCTGGCTACCTACATACACACATACATGCATACAGACATACATAATACATACATACTTTCAACCATTCATTCAGTCACTTATTATTGCATTGGTTCATTCGTTCATTCATTCATACATGTCTGTCTATCTGTAGGCCTATGCCCATATCTTAATGCAGGTATCTATCCAATATCTGTGTGTGTGCGTGTGCGTGTTGCAGGTTCGTTTCTGAGCATATGATTTCATATCCGTCCGCATTATATAGATTACATGGCGTGGTGTCAGGGTGCGAACACATCCTTGCAGGCCTGGTTCCGGGTCTTTTACAGTTTAGAGTGGCAGCCGTGACCTTACTATTCAGCCTAAACCCTGAACCCTGACAGAAAGTCAAAAAGTTTCGCAAGACCCACCATCTGCACCGCACAGCCCTTCTCAAGGGTAGAGAGAGAGAGAGGGAGTGCGACAGAAAGAGCGAGAGAGAGAAAGAGCGAGAGAGAGAGAGAGAGACAGAAAGCCAGGCAAACAGCCAGAGAGAGAGACACAACACTAAATCCCAAGCCGGCCTGAGTCCCATTCCGTAAACCCTCAAACAGGGAGAGTGGGGGTTAAGGGTTTATATAGAACCTAAAACTTTACATCCAAACCCTTAAACAACTAGTTCCTAAACCTTAAAAGTTTATAGGGAGTCTCTGGGTTGTCTACGACCATCTGCCCAGGCCGCCTGTGGAGGCACAGGCAGGGTTTAGGGTCCAGGGGTTATAATCTTAAAATGGGTGGTGCGATAAGTCAGTCAGGGTTACGGAAAACGGGTTCTAATCAAAATCAAAGGGGTTCTATGTTCGATGAAGGTACTACGGATGTTGCAGGGTGCATTAAGATGTCTAAGTTTTTGAAATGGATTTACGGAAGGGTTTCGCGGTAGGGGCCTTAATAATTAGAAAAGGGTTTTGCGGGTTACTGATTACAACTATAATATACAGATACCCCAAAACCCTATTCTAATGATTAAGGCCCCTACATTATTCTGGCTGAGGCACGGTTTAGAGTTTAGGGTGTCGGGTTTAGGGTTTAGGGTTTCGGGTTTCGGGTTTAGGGTTTGGGGTTCAGGAAAAAGGGTTTAGAGTTTGGGCTTCAGCCCTCGGAATCCAAAGGCCAAGGCATCTAAACTTCAAGCCTGGAGCATGTCGACAGGCATTCCTCAATTCAACATCTTGAACAAACCCCTAAGCCCCTAAACCCAGCCAAAAACCCTAAACCCCTAAACCCCTAAACCCTAAACCTCCAGACCCCTAAACCCATGCTAAAACCCCTAAGCCCTTAAACCCATGCTTAAACCTCTAAACCCTTAAACCCATGCTTAAACCCTTAAGTCCTTAAACCCATGCTTAAACCTCTAAACCCTTAAACCCATGCTTAAACCCTTAAACCCTTAAACCCATGCTTAAACCCTTAAGCCCCCAAGCCCAGAGCCCTGCAGACAACTTCGGCCCCGAAGTCCAACGCCGAAGAGCCTCGGGCCTCTTGAGGTCCAGGGTTAAAGGCTTAGGGTTTAGGGTTTAGGGTTTAGGGCCTAAATAGATTAGGGTTTAGGGTTTAGGGCCTAAATAGATTAGGGTTTAGGGTTTAGGGCCTAAATAGATTAGGGTTTCGGGTTTAGGGCCGATTAGGGTTAAGGGTTTAGGGTTTAGGGCCTAAATAGATTAGGGTTTAGGGTTTAGGGTTTAGGGCAGGGTTTAGGGTCTGTGTTACTATAGGCCTAGATAGATTCAGCTTTAGGGTTTAGGGTTTAGGGTAGTTACCAATATTTCGGGTTTTACTTGCCAGAACTATAGTATACTAAATTGTCATAATCTTCCCCAGAACCCTATTCAAATCATTAAGCCCCCTATGTTAGTCCTAGTGCTTCAAGCCGTGCAGTACGCCCGGGGTGTGGGATTTGGACTTCCTGGGTTGAGGTTTCAGGTTTAGGCTTCATGGTTTTGGGTTTAGCGCTTAGTAATTTTGGGGTTTAGGGCATAAGGTTTAGGGTATAGGGCTTTGGGGGTTTAGGGGTTTAGGGTATAGGGTTAAGTTTAAGGGTTTAGGGGTTTAGGGCTGTTGGAGTTTAGGGTTTAGGGGATTGGGGTATAGGGTTTAGGGGTTTAGGGGTTTATGGCTTTTGGGGTTTGGGGTTTAGGGGTTTAGGGGTTTAGAGGTTTAGGGCTTTAGGGTTTTAGTGTTAGGGTTCATGGGGTGGGGGGGCATTGGTTTGGGGCTTGAGTTGAGGGCCAAGGCTTGATAACCATGAGCCTTCCCCCTAAACCACTCTTATCCCCAAGCCCTCAACCCGTGAAGCCCTATAGGCTGAACCCGAAGCAAAATTGGGCGTGGGTCATGTTTTACAGGTTCAGGGTGTAGGGATTTACAGTAGGGTTTTAGGGTTTAGGTGTTTTTTTCTGGGGTGGGGTTCCTTGGCCCTTGTATGGATGTGGGTGAAGGATTTGAGGTTGTTTAGGGTTTCTGGCTTGAGGGGCCTCAGTTTTGATGCATGAAACCCTATGCCTTAAACCCTAGGCCCCTAAACCTTAAACCTTAAACCCCTAAAGCTTAAACCGGCTCAAACCCTAAACCCCTAAAGCCTAAACCCCTGAAACCTAAAACCCTAAACCTCAAACCCTAAACCTCAAACCCTCCAACCCCCTAAACCCTAAACCCACTAAACCCCCTAAGCCCTAAACCCCCAAACCGTAAACCCCCAAACCCTAAACCCTAAACCCCCCAAACTAAAAGTGAAGCCATGGCCTGAGAATAGAAAGGGCTTCGGGCTTAGGGTTTTGGGGTTTAGGGTTTAGGCTTTGGGTTTAGGCCTTAGGGTTTAGGAGTTTAGGGTTTAGGCTTTGGGTTTAGGCCTTAGGGTTTAGGGGTTTAGGGTTTAGGCTTTGGGTTTAGGCCTTAGGGTTCAGGGGTTTAGGGTTTAGGCTTTGGGTACAGGCCTTACGGTTTAGGAGTTTAGAGTTTAGGGCTTCGGGTTTAGGGTTTAGGCCTTCAGCTTATGGCTTATGGTTTAGGCAGAAGCTTGTCTTTCTAGCCAGAGTCCCCAGACAGAAACCCCCGAAACACCTTCCTGCTGGCTTGTATGCAACCCAGAACATAGATACATTCGTCTAGAAATGAAGTAGGTGTCCATACACATCATCATAAAGACTTAGCTTTGACGCAACAGCACCGATTGAAAGAAGGGCTTCCTTCTGTAGTGTTGAGAACGAGCGAGTGGCGATCGCATTGTTTGTTTGTGTCTATCCTACGAGACGCAGCCGAGGAAGACAAGGAACGTCGCCGTGATCTCAGAATACACCCTGGCTTTAAAACAGGTCTTTTACAACCCCAAGCCCTAAAACCGAAACCCTAAACCGGATTGGGGTATCGGCGGTTCACCCTACGCCCCGCGGATGTGGGGTTAAGGGCCTCGCGGCTTCGAGGGCTTTCGGGCTTCGGGTTTGGAGTTCGGGCCGGGTGGTGGGGGAGCAGCTCCTGCGCAGAATCGAGCTTTTGTTGGAGATGGGGGCAAACGTGTTTGAGAGAGTAGAAGCCCAAGTGCTGTTGACCGTAGACTCTGAACCCCTACACTCCCTAAACTGTGGACCGGTGAACCCTATACTATACCCTATACCCTAAAGCCTATATAAGCCTAAACCGTTTACAGCATATAACATATAACCTTAAACTTCTAGACTTAGACCCGCAAGCGTTTATTTACGCAGTCATCCTGAGCTGCAGCGCAAGCCCCCAGAAGCCCAAACCCCTGAAACAAAACTCCGACGGCCCTGGTTTAAGAGTTGCGGGTCGGTTGAGTATCATGCAGTTCGGTTTAGGGCTCCAAACTCCGTCTTTTGAAAACCAAAAGCTCTAAATCCTGAGCCCAAAACCCTAAACCCAATTATTTGGTTTCGTGCGTGCGGGGCTTTGGAGTTTAAAATAGGGGCCTTAATAATTATGGGTGATACATGCCCGGTAATAAAGTTTCGTCGCATCCGCTTAGAAACACTAAGCGGAGTACGCG
>CAJNDV010028635.1:6688-41872 GCA_905221635.1 Symbiodinium sp. CCMP2456 | reverse complement strand
TCCGAACCACCGATTTTGTGACACAGTTTTGGGTGGATTTGTGAGTTTCTGAAAACAGCAAAGTCATCGGTATTTACGGTGGTTTCTATGTGTTTTACATACCCAAAAAAGACGGAGGTAGATCATGGGGGGGGGGCTGACCATATATATATATATATATATATATAGACCTACAGCTTAAGCCTCTACTGTAAAATATCTTACTGAGCTTTGTGACCCGCAGTTTGGCACGATGCTGCTTGGCCTCATAGCCACGGAGCAGCGCGAGGATGCCATGTATGCGCTGAAGGCAGAGGGTTTGGAGTGTAGGGGATTGCTACATGATCTTTTCCATGATGGTTCTAAGTGAAACGAACTTGGTGAACATACTGATACAGGAGAATCTCCTACATATAAGACCTGAAAGCATGTCATGTAAGCACGCCTCAGGTGGCATGGAGTGTATGCAGAAAAGAGGTCTTAAGCCGTGCTCGTGTAGCAGCTTGAAGCCCCTGGCAGAACGAGCTGCCCGAAGTGTTTTGGGACTACCGCGACAAGTGCCTCCTAGTCATGGTGTGATGGATCGATTTCCTTGCGCTCGCTATAGTACAGTTAGTTGTCAGTTAGCTCATTTGTAGGATCTTCAATCAGTTCGAGCTTAGCTTGTTGGAGTTCCTGTCAAAAAACCATAATGATCTTCTGTGCGGTGGAGCACCGGAAGAGCGTGATGACGTTGATGATACATGATTCCATTGCTTGTGACAATCATGACAACAAGTTCGTCCTGGGCTTCTTTATCATGGTTTCCTTGCTTTGTACTTTTAACGGTAGAAAAATTAAGCTTTCGGGCTACAGGTAGGGTCTATGTTTTTGATTCAGGATTGGGTTCGATCCCCGGCACTCGGGCTTCATGGACATGCAGACCCGATGGAAGAAATGCACGGCCAGTCAGCGGTAATTACCCGGGGTTGTTTTTAAAGCTTCAGCTTCTCAGTTTCTGGCTGCGAAGCTTTGCAACCTGAACCACTGCTCGCTTATGTCAACGACATTCACTCAATGCATGCAATTGTGTGAGCCTGTTGACATCGGCGCGAGAGAAAGAGCAATGACGCACATTCACAACCATTTGTGTTACTGCTGCTGCTGCTGCTGCTGCTACTACTACTACCACTACTACTACGCTGCTACTGCGATGACACAACCAGACACGTCAAAGTCCGCGTGGATGATATACAGGGCCTCAGTAGCTTGACTGGGCTCCCGCTTTACATCAAAATCCAAACACACACCACCGAGTTCAAATTTTTGCAGGGGCAGGAGGATTGGCTAGTTCCTGGATGCGCGGCTTCCGCTGTGGTACGGTGCATAGCTTGTCCCATTATTTCCACAGATCCCCTCGGTCGCCGGCCTCCGGAAAGGCGAATTCATTTTACACGGTATTGTGCGGGACACCTCTTGGCCTCGACATGTCTGAGTCCCGCCAGTGCTTTGGGGAAGCCTTTTGTCCGTCACCCTGAATCCATCCAATATATGCGGGGGGGAAGCACACACGGCTTGGTCCTGATGGTCTCCCCGCAGTCTCCTCGTAGTCTCCTGATGGTCGTGGTCGTCCTGGACGTGGTGGTCCTGGTGGTCGTAGCCCAAAACCATTTGCTGGGAAGTTCAAGGTACCTGTAAGTAGGGGTTCAAGTTAGGTAGCGCAGCCACAAGTAACTGTACGGTAAGCTCCAAAAGTTGGAAACAAGGACAAGCATTGATGGTTAATGATCATAGCTACTGCAGGCATTGCCTATGCGTTGTGGTTTCCAACTTCATGGCAGTTGCTGTAGTTGTAATGTAGCAGGCTTAGACTGAGCTGGCTGCACTTCTGACACTTCTTTACCAGCTTACCCATGAACCGTGAACTGGCAAGCATTTGGCCTTTCAGGTTTGCTGATTAAGAAAGATATTTCAAGCACTACAGTGCATACGGTGAGGGGGGGTCGCAGATTTCGGGAATAATTGTTTACAATGTTCTTGGGGGATTTTTAACGATCCAATGAGGCCGCTACATGGTTTTGTTTGGGGCTTGTACCTAGCAAGACTCCTTGCTGCGTTCAGGGCTTGCAGATCCCATTGCTTGGGGTCTGTATTAGGGGTTCTTTCCTTTCTGAAATGCTTCTATACTACATGTTGTTCTGAAAAGCGCAGTTCCCTTAATCCTTAAACCGCAGTGCTTGGGCGAGCCAGCCCACAGGGAATCATTTTTTGTTGGGGACCGAAGGCACACGAACAGGAAGTATTGGAAACTAACCCCTTTGCAGCAGTAGTACCTTCAAAAACTGATCTTCAAGTACTTTTTTCTCTCTCAGTTTTGCCAGAAGCCAAACTGGGGTCTAGTGAGTGTAGAGTACCCAGAAGGGTCAAGTTTTAGATGGAATCCAAACCCCAAGTATCTTGGAAGCCCCTTTCGGCCTCCAACCTGGAATGAGCAACTATCAAGCATACAGTAGGAAGACATCTGACAGTTTCCCTCTTTGCAGCCCGTGGCAAGCCAGAGGTACGTGCCGAAGCCCCGCAGCTTCTTTGGGCGAAAGCCTCCTCCCAAGAAGAGCCGCCAATATCCCAACGAGGCGGTCAGTGGCCCTATGGGTACTTGTGTGGACTCTATAGAGGGCTTCGAGCTTAGGAATTTGGGGTTTAGCGGCTTCAGTAGAGAAGAACTTTAGGCTCTCGGGGATGTCGGGTTCAGGGTTTTAGTCCTGCACGGTTTGGGGTCGTTGCGATTTCGAGTCTCGGCTTTAGTCCTCTAGGTTTTGATTCTTTGGCGTTTAGGGCTTTAGTCCTGGGGAGTGGGGATCTTGGTGTGTCTAGTCCTGCAGGGTTTGGGTGTTTGGGGATGTCGTGTCAAGGGGTTTCGAGTCCTGTGGGTTTTGCTCTTGGGTTTAGACTCTAGTCATGTAGGATTTGGGTTGTTGGGTGTAGGAGCGTTCAGGGGCTTAATATTTTGAAGACCTCCTGCTTAGAGGCACGTGCAATGCTGCGGCCCTACTAAGTAGGTGTTCCTATCTTGGAGTTCAGGATCTACCACCTGTCGGCTCCCATTCTCTGCCTCGTCGACGGTAGTACAGTAACCCAGGCTACACGTACCTGGATTTCTAAGTAAGCTTCGACCCGTAGCCCTACACCGCAAAGCCTGGAACACTCATCCACTAAACCCCTTTACGATCCTCCCCATACACCTTTAGACTGGATGGTTCATACTGAAAGGGGCTCTGAAGTCTGCAAGCAGGACGTGGTCTACACGCAAGAGGAGTTGGATGAGGAGGAGGCAGGCTTCAAGGTTCTACGGTTTAGGGATGTCTTAGGAGTTTAGGGGTGTAGACATCTAAGGTTTCGGATCAAAGCGGCTATGAAAATTTGAGGGCGTTAGGGGGTTAGGAGTGTAAAATGGTGTGGAGATCTTCCTTTGTAGATGCATATATAAGGTTGATGCTGACAAATACAGACCTTCAGAACACCATGTTTCAAGACTGTTGGCTCTGCAGGAATACCAATCGAAGACCCTATCCCACAACTAAGGAACCGATATCATTCCGAAAACCCAGATGTATACATGCAGCCATGTAGCTGCAGCTACAACGGAATCCCATGAAAGCACTTGGCCACGAGCACGAGACTAGTAGCTGCCACACAGTGGCAACAGCAGTAGCTGCATCAACTCTTGTTGCAGCTGTCACATGCTGTCGAAACAGCAACCCTCGACCTGAAAGCGCTGAGCTATTGCTGCAGGAGATCATGGAGAAGCGGGAGCTGCGTGCCTTGAAGGCAGAAATGCAGGCGCCTGCCGTTGCGGTAGCCAGTTGAGGTGAGCCGTCGCGCTTGCAATGTCGGGTTTGGGGTTTGGGCGTGAGAGTTTCTACCGATACAGGCAACTGTTTCTTCTCATGGCATGATTCGCAAGAAGCTTCTTTGTGGCTCAAAGTCTGCCTGTCGTTTGTCAAGATCAACGCTTCCTGCCGCATGCTGCTCCCAGGCTGACTTAATCATGTTGTTCAATGTTCGTGCCGCATATTTGAGGAAAGTTTATTTATGCCTAGCCCACGGCCCAGGAAGTTCAGGCTTCTTTGGGCGCTCATGGGCCTGTGCACCGCTGTCCGTCAGGCTTGGGACTTGAGCAAGGGAACCCCTGAGGCTGCAGAAAATCAGGATCCCTTTCCTTGTATGGAGGGTCTTACTACTCCCGTTCAGATCTTGATCTTCCAGTCCAAAGCGCTGTCAGCCCCCAACCCCAAACCAACGCAACTCCAAGGGCTCGATGGAGCTTTGTTTCGCCGGAGTGGTAAAGCTTTCTGTTTTATTGAGTTTGACACGTACGTGTATGTGCATAGAGTTTACCGTTTACATGCCTGCATGAAAACTGGAGGTTTGTGGTGCCTGAAGGGTTCAAGTGCTTAAACAGGGTTTGGGATGCCTAGGATTTCGGCTTTTGGGATTTACGGCTTTAGGGTAGATGGTTTCGGGTCTGCTCTAAAGGATTTCTTACTTGCTGCAGTTTGCAGCGAAGCGAATTCATTCCTTTTGACTACTGGGACCTGTAGAAGGCGCAGATAGACGTGTCCGCCAGGAGACATTCATAAGGAAACCGTTAAGACAGGTGACCAATGTTACCAACGCCAACGCAGCTGTGGATTTGAGGGAGACGTCCGCCAAGCATTGGTGGTACTGCTACTGTGGCAACAAAGGGACCAAGAAAGGAGAAAAAGGGTTCTACGACTTGGAGGCATATTGCAAGTATGACTGTTTACCACGATGCCCGGGCGGCTACGGATCATGCTGGTGGGAGCCGGAATCGTAGCATCTAGGCCGTGATTGAGTATGGTATCCAGCATAGTACAGTCTGAAAAGGGAACACAAAGTACGTTTGTAGGAGGCCCTGCAAGAACAGCTCAGGAATTGCTTCTGTGGCGAGGAGTAAACGGATCGCAACGAGCAGGAAGGCACTTGCAGTCGTCAATGGACCTTGCCAGAGTCCGTGGCTTTGCCGATCCTTCCCGATTTCACAAATACGGGAAGTGTCGGTGGGTGAGGGATTAGGAGTCATGACGGCTGAGACCTTGAATGGTGGGTTGGCTTTCCCCTGTTTCATATTGGTGTCTCGGCCGAGCTTGAATAGAGTTTCCAGCACAGTACATTCTGAAGTGGGTAAGCGAGTCACAGTGTTGAGGGGACCTGCCAAACAGCCAGGATTAGTTTTCCCACTTTTCACTCTGGCATCGGCGAAGATGCATGAAGAAGCTATCGCCACTTCGGAAGAAAATGCGCGGTGGCAACTGCGTCCTGAGTTCTTCTCAGATATATTTCTGAGCGTTTAGCATTCCAGGAGGTTATGGACCCTGAATTTCCAGAAACCCTCATGCCAGCTCCCTTCATCCTCCGCAGATCCGAAGGACCCGACGTCCAGCTTCCTTTGCGACATGTGAGCCTCGGTTGGGAAGAACGCGGTGTGGCAATGTGGCACTAGGGGGTTATTACGTCATAGGCTTTGTCCTCCGGAGTCTCAGTGGATGACTGCCGCAGCCCCTTGGTGGTTCACGACGCCTGCTTCGGCAACCGGATGCTGCTCATCATGGACGCGCTCTCAGTCTTTTGAGGCTTGTGCTGTGACAGCCTGTTTCAGGCGTCATCGTGATTACCTGCAGCTGCACGCATTGCACAGACATTGCAGCCGGTCTTGCATAGACTGAGGCCAAGATGCTGACCGCGCCTTGGATGAAGAGGGGGCGCGGGCTCAGTGAAGCTTTCACCCGTTTCCTGCAAACGGATATTGGATTTGCCTGTGTGAAGCCCTGGCTCACTTTCAATGATATCTCCTGCAAAAAAGGCCAGGTTTCTGAGTTTCGACATGTCCAATTCCGAGCAGGGCGCTGAGAATGTTTGACCTTCAACGAAGACCACTGCAAAACCTTGAACCCTCAACCCAATCCGCCTAGGAAGGCAAACACAAGTCCCTGCAGCGCGACCGCTAGAGCAGGGTTTTCGGGCATCCTCTAGTATATGTATATCATAAGGAACCCTCGGCCCTAAGGACAGTAAACCCTAAACCAAGGTTTAACCCTGAACCCTAAACCCCTCAAGCTTACGCGCCCCCGTACCCCAAACACCCGGGCTCCCACCTGCAGCCACACGCAACTCGCGGAGCTCCCTGGCTTCCTCATTGCTGCTGGACCTCGGTGTTGAACTACATGCAAAGCTTGTCTTGCCAACCCCTCAGCCCTACCGGAAACATCTTTACAGCTGAGGGTTTATAGGGCTTTAGGGCATACGACTAGAAACTTGGGGCCCTTTAGAAGCATGGACTTCAACCCAGAACCATTGTCCTGGTGAGCCCCAGGGCCGAAAACGATGAAACCCCTAAGCGCTGTCAGACCTGAAGTCCCCCCTAAATTCCTAAACCGTAAGCGCTAGATCCTCAAGCCAAAACCCTGACCCTAAATCCTAAACCCGTAGCCATAAATCCTATAAGCCCGCAACACCCCTTAACCGACAACGCTGCGCTGCCGG
Organism: Symbiodinium sp. CCMP2456; assembly: GCA_905221635.1. Classification (NCBI taxonomy): domain Eukaryota; class Dinophyceae; order Suessiales; family Symbiodiniaceae; genus Symbiodinium; species Symbiodinium sp. CCMP2456. The sequence continues at coordinate 35,350 of CAJNDV010028635.1, read as the reverse complement.
TTCATGCCGACGGTCAGCTAGAACTGGATAGCACGGTCTCCGCTTCAATCTCCTGGACAGCAGTACCCATCCCGGCCATCACCAAGGGAGGTCGGGGACGTGAGCTGCCTATGGAGAAGAGGCGGATGCCTGCCTCCCACAGCGTCAGAAGAGTGACAAGAGATTCAACTCTCGGAAGGGATGAAAGCTTTCGGTGACCGCGTGCTCCTGCTACTGCTGACCTTCTGAGAGTGATCATGAACCTGGCCCGTGCTGTTGTGCAGCCACCTGACAACAACTTGCCGGCTATGGAGCCAGGTACCTTCGAAGAGGCCGTCTTGAGGGTGTGCGGTAAGGGCGGGACGCAGGAGGCGAAAGCGACGACACCCATCATCACCCGCCCAACAACACTACTCTAGACCCTTACTGGGATCCTTAACATAGCTTACACTATGCCAATCTGATCATCCTGAAACCTAAATCCCGAAACTACCTCTCTAAACCCTACACCCCCAACCCTACGTACCCTAAACCCTTATGAAATCCTTATAGATCCTTTAAAGGATCCCTTAAAGCAGCCCTGTTCCGACACATCCTCTTAGGCGATCCTGGCCTTTCTTATGGCGGGTGCCCAAGCGCGACTTGGCGAGACCTCGGAGAGGCTCAGGCGCGAGTCGCTGCTCCCACCACCGAATGTAGGGATTAGATGGTTTTCGTAAGGGTTCTTATAGCTAAATTTTGGGGGATCTTTATTAGGGATTAGATGGTTGTCGTAAGGGTTTTTTTATAATTATACTGGGGGATCTTTATTAGGCCTCTGGTGGTTTTTGAAAATAGGGGTCCCTTCTTCGGAGTGGTGCTTATGACAAGGAGCCTGAGGGCTCTAGAGTAGGGCCCTTCGTTTCTGAAACCACACCAAAGGGAAAAATTGGGTGTTAGGGGCCTAGGGCTTAGCATTTAGGGTTGTAGGGTTCAGGGCTTCTGTAGTGTTTAGGATGAGACAAGTAGGATTCCTGAGGTTGCATGGCGCTGATGCATGGTTGCAGTCCTAAACCCTTGAATGATCCAATCCCATCATAGCCTTTAAGCCTTGATTGTTGGTTGCGCTCCGAAGCATGCCCACGCCTCTTGAGAGTGGTGCTTTCTCCTGCCCCTTATAAAACCCGAAAGCCGAAGGCCTAAGCTCCAAACCCCCTGAACCCTAAAGTTCCCTAAATGGCCCTAAATCCGTTAAACCTTACACCGTGGACAAGGTTCAAGGTCAACTCCAGCAGGCTTACAGGTGAAGTTGAGGGATTGTGCTTAGAGGTTCATGGGCATCTACGGTACAAATAGGGTTGCAAGTGTGGTATCCTGTCTTATAACCCTATAGTTAGAGTATTCTCCTCATAAGTATCGCAGCACCTCCAAGTAGGAGAAAGAATAAACTGGCGACTGCACTTTCAAAGCAGTCCTCCCAAAAATAGTCACAAATCATCTTTTGAGTCTCTCTGAGCTTTAAGATTCCTGAGCTTTGAAAGGGTCTTGGCTCTCGACTGCGTGGCAGGAATGCATCCCGGCCGTCTCCGGAGGACCTGCTCCCAGGCGGCGCCGCGCGCAGAGAGGAATACTGGTCGAATTCCACGCTGCGCTTCAACGTGAACCCGAGCCTCTCAAAGTTGCACGACGTGACAAGGCAGTTCTCAGAAGTTCTTCAAGCATCAGCCGGGCATGAAACCCTAGACCCTAAACCCTGAACTGTGGCACTGGGTAGCAGGTTGCAGCTCATTGCCCTTCCAGGAGGCTGGGCTACGACCATCTGGCAACGACCACGCGCTACGGAGACACTTGCTGCGCTTCCTGCGGGTCAATCGACACTGCCAAACTCGTTGCTGGGACAGGCCTGTTGTCTGGATGTGCCGGACAAGCTTTCAGATGGGCAAGTGACATCATAGATGCAGTAAACAAGAAAGTATATACCTTCCCAGTCGTCGGATACTTCATGTGAAGTGATGCTTCATGTCCGGGTGCGCTCCATAGCACCTGGGCGTTCAGAGCGAGGCGCTGAAAGCCCTCCTGGTTTTATTGGATATTTTTTCAGGTTTTCGGGCGGGATGAAGCTGTTGGGGCCCAGGAGGGTAGCAAAGAAGTCAAGACAGCTAGATCAAACTGGTCAAGGAATCCGTTTCACAAACATTCATGCATATCTTGAAAGGATCTTCTCAGCCCACTTCGCCCTACGGCTGCCTGCTGACTCCACATCCCGAGCTTTACCCCGTTCCGGAACAGATGTTGTCAACGTCCATCGGTTTAGGGTTTAAGGTCTAATGAGCCCTTTGACCAAGCTGCTCCAGGGTTCTACGCTGTGGCATCTGCGGAGGCGATGCAAGCTCATGGCATCGGCAACTTGCCTGAAGGAGGCGATCTGCAATTTCGCCCAGTAGGTGTAAAGCGCACGCGTTGCATCAGTGAGGCGATGGCCACTACTGCACCAAAGACGCATCGGGCTCTTCAGGCCGAGTACCGGAGACATGTAGATCTATAAATCTGGGTCGCAGGTAGTGCAGCCACTGCTACAAGATATAACAGCCACGACCCATCACTGCAAGACAAGATGCTTTGAAGTATGGCAGTCACATGAGCAGCCGGACTTGAGCACCCTGCTTTCTGGAAGCTTTTCCGTGGCCGGTCTAGTTTTGCCCTGCCAGCCAGGCATGGGCTGCCTGTCCTGCGCAAGGGGCAAATTCCTCTGGTATCATCCCTTCGACTATCCCTTGTGGGCGCAGAAGGGGTCTTCCATCTTCCGGAAGGACACCAGGGAGACGCCTTGCTGAGGCACACGCCTACATCCCCTTAAGCCCTAAACCCTCTAACCCGCAAACCCTACCTAAATCCAAAAACCCGTGCCGGTCCTCCCGCGGAGGAGCTGAATATCGTCGTTGCCGACACGTGCCCGCATGCGGGCAACGAAGCCTGGTGCCCGGGCCGCCAGGGATCCACGCAGCTTGGAGAGGATGGGATCCGAACAGGTTGTTATTTAAGGTGTTTAGGGAGGTTTCAACAAGAAGGATCTCCTAAGGTGGACTTCAACACAGTAATTAGGACTCCTGACAGCAAAGGTCAATTTAAGAAACCTCCGAAGGGGCCCCTGATTTGCCGAACCGCCGGTAACAAGCAACGCACACCCAAAAGCGTGGAGGCTTCTCAGAACTAAGATGCTTCCTTTGCTCTGCTACGTGGAGGTTCAGGGATACTGACAAGTAGGACTGCACATTTCAATTGTAAACGCTTCGCGTCGTTCGCTCGGCCCGGCCGAGACAAGAAAGCATCAAGACCACATGTCAGCATGCTTCCGGATCCTGAGACTGTTGAAGTTAAAAAAGCACGCAATTCAGCCCTAGACTCTGAGCGGACAAGTTTCACCGGCGGCAAGAGTTGGCCCGTTGACGAGAGTTCTAGAGCCGTCGCTGGGGGGATGAGGAGGGGAAACAGGAGATCCCTGTAAGAACCTCTGACCGCTTCGGCGGGGCCGAGGCGAATAGAGATTACCAAGCTAATCCTAGTTAAATTACCATGAACCTCCAAGAAGTTGTGGACTGCAGCTCAGGAACAAGTTCGGTGTCCGGCACCACTTTGATTTTGCCAGTCCGCAACCTGACGTCATCCGGAATCCTGCATACTTAGAGGTTCAGGGATAGAAGTGGGGTTGTATGTCATAAGTATGGTACTGGTAACCGTGTTATGACCCTCGTCCAGAGTGCTTATAACCCTACTTATCAGTATCCCTGAGCACTCCAAATGAAATTCAATCAGTGCCGCCGGTAGTCACTGTAGAGCTGTGAGCATGCATAAGCCTGGACTCCAGCAGCATCAACAGAAGAATCAGCTATGCTCTTTCGCGGGAAGGCAGGAGGACGAGGTGAGGGGAGGGAAGGAGATAGGGCAGAGAAAAGAACAAAGAAGGAGCCTCCCTGCTCAGCTATGGCCTGGGCGACCATCTTTCGTGCCAGTTTGTCGTTGTTGTTTCAGGGCGGGTGTATCCTGACCCCAAGAAAGCCCCGCACTGATCGACAAGATTCTCGGGGCGCCTTTCATTTTAGGGATTTGGGCTTAGGCTACTTGAAGAGGCTAGGACGGCGGGATCGGGATCGATGGGGGAGGGGAAGCCTTGGGAAGATCGTTGCCTGGAAACGCCAGCGCAGAAGACGGCCGGTTTTTTGCGTAACGGGTTGTGGGGGCGCCATGAACACAAATTTGGTTGGCCGAGTTCTTGACCAAGGCCGGGCAAGTACGACAACTACTACTTCGCCTGGAAGAAGATGGAGTGCCCAGATTACATCAAGAGACGATATGCGAGCCTGAGCAGGTGCTGAAATCCGGCCGTGCAGGCCAACCACCCTAATTAGACTTATAGGCGGCTTCTGTGCTCTGGCAACTTCTGACCGTCAAAGAAGACATGCAGATCCCGTGCAGCCGCCATTCAACCTGCCATACCATATGTCTGCGAGCACAGGAAATGCCACCCTGCAACTAGTTTTGACAGTTTTACCGTGCTGCTACTCCTCTCCGCACCAGCGGAAAGGTGTCTAATCCCTGCTTTTGGGCATCCGCAGTGTTCACCTGCATAGCTAAGACGGTGAAGTCACTCGTTGCCGCCAAATTCAAGACGTCTGGAGCACACATGCTGTACCCTGACAATCCTAAGACAAGCAAAACTTGCATTGTCCTCAGATTCGCAGATTTCAAAAGAGGTGACCTGCATGAAGAGGTGGAATGTGGAGGTTTTGCCTCGACCTGGTATCTAGGGTGTGGGGTTCAGGGTTTTAGGGCTTGGGGACCAAACCCCAGAGTGCCGTTGAGTTCTCCAGAGGCGCCAATGTGTCCTTGCATTCTCTGCCAACTCGCAGTATGTTTCATATAGTCTGAAACGAAAGCCGCTGGGCGACTGAAGTCAGGATTCAGGGTTCAGGATTGAATGTTTTAGGGTTTAGGGTTTACGATTAGTTAGCCGCGAGTGTGTGGGTGGGAAAAATAGCAATACACACGCAGAACGTTCGTGTCAATTCCACCCCAGACCACCCAGTTCATAAGCTTTGGGCAGATGGGATGGATGGCGGGACGAAGAGAAAGCTTAATTTAACTTTATCCCACACTCTCTGCGCCCCCGAACTCAAACTCGGACTCGGGCTCCATATTCGGCAAACTAGGACGACCCAAACAAGGGTTTGGCTTTTGGGGCCGAGACTCGGACTCGGACCGCAAACTCAGACCCAGACTTTCTCCCAAACTCTGGCCACCAACTCTGACACAAACTCTGACCCGCTGTGTTCAAATCCCTGATCCAAACCCAGACCCCAAACTCTGAAGCAAACTCCAGGGACGCATTTGTAGAGTTTGGGGTTATTAGTAAGGTATTACGAGAACCACCATGTGGAAGAGTTTTGGCGTTCGTGTTGGAGTTTGAGATCTAGCCGGTCTCAAAGTCAACGTTACGTGTAGATGGCCTAGGCAAGCTCGGGAGGAAATAATAGTATGCCACGCAGCCGCGGCTGTATTACGTAATATTATGGCAGCACCATACTTTTATGAATCCCGCAGACTTGCCGCTTTGGCATACGTCCGCCGCTTTCCTGGGCTTGGTTTGTAGACTGATAGGAGAGCTCCTAGTCTCGTCTGGGTTCCTGATAAGGTCTGTAGCTTCAGTTGCCATGATTCTGATACTCAGAAGACACAGCTAATAAGAACACCCTCGAAAACGTTTGCCAATCCCATACACATCTTCATATAAGGCCGTTTGCAACCAACTATAAGCCCCCTTACAATCCTGGCAAGCATCCTAAACCAGTTGTCACGCGTGCAGGAGGGTGGCAAGAAGCTCACTGTCAACCAGATGGTGGAGTTGGAAAAGGGGCCAGCGCTGACACCCAAGGACCTTGTGATTCTGACAGCTTTATTCGAGCAGTGACTCCAACATGCCTAAGCGTTTACTTGAGCTCTCGTGTTGGCTTTAACGCTTCGGAACGCAGCTGCAGGAATGATCATCTTCAGCATATCCCTACGCTTTCGCATGGCCTTAGTCTATCTGTGCATCCATGTATCCAGCTGTCTGTCTCTATGTCTATCCATCTATCTTTCTTTCTCTCTCCATGTATCTATCTGTGGATCACTATCTATCTACCGATCTATCTACCTATCTGTCGATCTATCTATATACCTATCTATATTTCTTTCCATCCATCCATCTATCCGTCTATCTATCTATCCTATCTATCTGTCTATCTGTCTATCTGCCTATCTATTTATCTATCTATCTACCTATCTATCTACGATCTACCTATCTACCTATCTATCTGTCTATCTATCTATATCCATCTAACTATAGAGAGAGAGAGTGAGAAAGAGAGAGAGAGAGAGAGTATAGAGTATACATATGCATATGTTCTTCCATATGTATGTATTTATATATATATATATAACGGTTGCAAGCCGGAAGTCTACCGCTGCGTTTGTGTACTGTACGATATGTGATGTCGAACGCAGCGCCGCAGCGGTAGAGTTCCGAACCGGAACCAAAACTCCCCCCACGAGATTTCTGGAAGGCCGCAAATTGAGCCAAACCAAGCGGGTTAGCTTGAGGTTTAGAGGTGCAGCTTTGAGCTTGCCGATGTACGCTTTGGACATCATCAAATGCAGGATCGCCTGAAGCGGTGGGAGCAGATGCTCGAAGAAGCCAGGTGGCCTTGCTGATCCCTGGGTGGGTCCCGTAGAATCCTACTCCCCAAGCCCTGAACCTCCCAGGGTTTAAAGGACCAGCTTGCTAAGACCTCACCCCTCTTTATGGTCGGCATTATGGCGCTAGAAGCCCATATGCTCACATAATGGGCTACTTTCCTACAGTCAGACAGGAGTTTCGGCATCGGGCCCCAAGACAGTAGCCTACTAATTAAACTACGTGGAAGGGATCCTAGGGGACATTCTGTCAGGGATGGTAGGGTTCCGCAGTCTTGGAGGTTTGGATGGGCTTTGGGTTTGGGCGGTCCTAGTATCGCTAGTAACCCTAGGTCACCATATGCAAGGGAGCGTGTGACGCAGCGTGTGATTATCTAGGTGGCTCTTGGGTATCTTTTCTTTTCCCCCTTTTCGTCCTGTACAGGTATGTGTCTTAACCGCGACCGGGTTTATCAGCCATTCAGAGCTGAGGGTCTTGTGCTCTAAAGTTTGTGCCTCAAACCCTAAGCCCATGGTGGTGCTCATAGCTTAAAGATGCGGTTCTTGGAAGATGGACACCACAACCTACTCTATTGCTTGGGGCCCTGTAATCCTAGAGGTTGCTCGGGCATTTTGAAGTTGTTGTCCCTTCTTGGGTGTGAGGGATGCTATTTAAGGGCAGCTTCAGCGGTTTCAAGGGGCCCACCTATGATCGGAACCCATGAGTCTGAGAACCTGACAGAAACCTTTCGAAACGCCTTTGTTTCAATCCTTGAGCCTTCAACACCACAGAATTCGAAACCGCGTATTTCGTCTTGACTAAGACCCACGGAGCCCAACACCTTGAAATCGAAAAGTTTACAATACGTTACAAGAAGCACTCTAGCACTTAAGCTTTATTCAGATTCCTTCATTCCGGGGCGGCGTCAAAGGTATCGGAGGCGACATGGGCTAAAGGTTCAGGGGTTCAGACGTGCACATTTCGGTGTTTAGGGCCGATGCCCGAAGACCCAGAAAGAAGAATCCCCAACCCCCGAACCCGAAACTCCCGAAACCCTTAAATCTGAACCCCTGAAACCCTAAACCCCTATAAAGCCTGCAGACCCTACACCCAAGCCTGAGGTTTGTAGCTCTAAAACGTCATTACGGTGCATTCCGTAATTATTGATGGTGGGGGAGTTTGGTTCATCGGCAGTATCACCATAGGTCCAACTACTGAAACGGCATATGCTTGGGGGCCGAAGGACATCCTATTGCTACCTTCGGGGCTTAGATATATGGACACTTGGAGATCGGGGCTACGAAACCCTAGTCGCAATCCACATATGTTGGGATTTAGTACAGTGTTAGGAGTTAGGTTGTGGATTTGCGGGGTTGGGGTTAGGGTTAGAGGCTGCAGAGGCTTGGGACCGGGGATTGAGGACGAGGGTGTGTCGTGTGAGCCTGAGAGATTCAGAAAGCATGCGACCTTTGTATTAGAACCCGAGATGCTGGATCCTGGCACAATACGAACTCGGCTGTACGGCAGATTTACGGCATACTTCGAGGCTTCACAGGGGACTTGGAAGGTTCGAATCCCGGGGTTAAGCCTTCAGTCCGGACTATAGGGGACGCTGGACTCGGAGAAAAGACAGGATTCCAGACGACAGTTCATTGTCATGCTCTTGCTCTCGGGTCGGTGGTAAGTTGGTAAGTAAATTACGGGAGCTTTGATCAAAACCCGCAAGCCTGCCGAGAGGTCGCGCTGATCTGACGCCTTGTCTGAGCGGAACGGCGGACCAGGGCTCGTGGGATTTGCAAGCACTATCCTCCCACACAAAAAGCTCTGAATCAGAGACTCCAATGGCCCTAGCCCTAACCTCATAAGCCCCCCCTTTCAACACTGAAATAGACCCTTATCTCCTAATTGCTCTACCGCCTTGCCTGCCAGCGCGCCTGCAGAGAAAAACTTGGAGAGAGTTCAATCAATAAGGTCCTTCAGGTTCTGCTTGGGGCTGAGGGGGCTCAGCATTCGGGACTTTAGGTCAAGCTGTCGGATTTAGGGTTGTTAGGCCTTTCAGAGTCAAGGGACTTGGTAACTAAGTCGGTGGTACATGCGGTTATGCGTACCCCGATTGGAGATACCGGGATGTCCCAACCATAATCCTGCTTGTAACCTCACTATGCATGCCCCGCGCTTCAGGCTCAGTGCTCGGTCTTCAGGGTCGTGGTCCGAGCCAGATTTTGGGGCTTGGGGTTTAGCAGCATTAATGGTGCCCAATAGCTTACTTTACATGAAGATTTCAGAGACCCCGCCGACAGGAAAGAAATGTACGTAGAATGTTGGCAGTCTAACTCCGTGGTCCCCAGTAGAGGTTGTAGTCCACAGTCTACAGGTTCTGTGTGAGGAGATGTTAGGCCAAGTGGCCTTTGTGGACGTTTGATTTGGACAGTCACCAAACGTGTTCAATTACTTTGGGAGCTTAAGGTTCATTTCCAACTCTTGACTCTCAGAATTTCCTCACGATTAGGGTTTGTCCAGGAATTCCTGCATTCTATGTTCTTCCTCCTTTCATGTATGTGTTATGGTATGCAAGGCCTAAACTTCCTAAACCCTGAACCCTGTCTGTCTAGATGTGGACAGAGAGAGAGAGAAAGGGAGAAACCGGCCAATATATATATATATACACATACATGTATGTATCTGTATATATGCAATATACATACAGTAATACATGCATGCATGCAAGCATGTTTCGTACATACATATATATAGTTGCATTACACAACGTTAGAACACATTACGTACCACTACACTACTACATACATCTGTACACACATACCTGCATGCATACATGCATACATACATACATACATACATACATACGTACATACATCTGTAAACACATACCTGCATACATACATACATACATACATACATAAATACATGGAACCATGCAGACATACATACATACGTACGTACATACATACATACATACATACATACATACATACATATGGAACTGCATACAGATACACATATGCCTTCACACACATGCATCCGTCCATGCATGCATAATTACATGCATACAAGCGGACATACATATTATATGTACATACACGTTATATGCCTGCACACACACATATACACATGTGTGTATATATATATATACACATTTGCAGACACATCTGCACGTACATCTGCACACGCACGCATGCCGTCACCTGCTCCCACACAAACACTTACACATACACATGCACGTACGCACACAATGACAAACACACATACTCAAATTCCCACTGGCACATACACATACCTACTCATATGGGCACATACTTACGCATGCTTGCGCATACGCAGATAGGCATACAAATACGTACGCCTGCACAGATATGTGTGTACATGTACATACATGTACATATATGCACGTACATATGTAAATCCCGTCTTCCTCGGCTAGTTGCTGTTATTGCCCCTGTGTTCGCAACTGCCGTTCTACTAAACTATGTGTTCCACTGCTGTTTAAATTTATCCTTGGCACTCAAGCCCAGAAATGCCTCGATGTGTCTGGCTTGTAACCTGCAAAGTTTCTGACACTATGCAAACAGCAATGTAACAGTAACGACCCCCTGAATGCTGGACGGTGGCAGCGCGCAAAGAGTGAAGACGCGAAAGACGGAAAGGCCCCCAACGGCAGAGAGCCCAATACGTACCGTCGAACAAGTGGTTCCTTGAATTTAAGGTATGGCATATGCTTTAATCATCAAGGGGTGTCGGGCTCTCGGGCTCCACGAAAACATGCTCTCATGGCGCGGTGGGCGCGCTCGCGCGCGCGGGCAGCTGCTGCAATCGAGGCCGCGGCGCCTGCCCAGGGCTATGACTCCCAGTCCGCGGCAGAATACGGGCAGCGATGCCCCATCTGCCTGGACGACGTGGTGGGGCAAGCCAGGCTATCTTGCGAGCATATGCTTTGCGCAGAGTGTCTTCTGAGGCCCTCCGGCTGCAGCCAGGTTCCTAGGTCTTGCAGAAATTTTGCTCCATGCAGGGACCGAAGACAAGCACGCCCAAGACGGAACAATTTGGTATTCGTTTACACGACCAAGACTGCACCAGTCACCAAACCTCCACACACATCCACTGTCCTTACACTGGGTTCAAGGATAGGTTGGGCTTGGGGTTGTGTTTCGTGATGTAGTACCCCTTCCCAAGTCCAAGCCCAAGCCGAACAGGCCCCTTCTGGAGCAAGCGTCCTAGATGTTCCAGGAAAGCTTGATAGGACTTCATCAATCCAGTGTTTCACTGCTTTATATCGTATACATGATTCAAGGGCCGTATACAGAACAGTACTCTCGCCGCTCGCCCTCTTCCTCGGCCCGAACCCGAACTCCGATGTGGCGAAAGCCAGGTATGTGGAGAGCCTAGTGAACCAGGGCAAAGTTGCTGCCGAGCAGCTTGCATGTCCTCTACCCTCTTGCCGCACACCCATCGCGACCAATGCCCTTGCGGACGCTTGCTCGCTACATTTTACCGGTTCCAATAACTTGTATGTCAAGGCATATCCGGTTTAGCCCTAAGCCCTGAACCTAAATCCAACACCCCAACATCCTGAGCCCTGCAACGAAAAGGCATTCCAAAGCTCAGAACATCGCAACACCACCTGAGACTCTCTGTCCTAGTATCAGCTCACCCCGAAGCCGTGTTCTCAGGCAACCTTTGTAGGGTTTAGGATTTGTGGAACATTGGGTCAACGTGAAGATTCGTTTCAACACATTTTAGTCGGGCGTAGTCGAGGTGCCGAAAGAATTTCCAAGTCAGGTAACTGCAATTCGTGGTATTCATAAGCAAAAAGAATCTGATCCGATTGTACAGCCAAGTCCTCTGCTCCGGAGACCGACCCGAACCCTTAATGCTAAACCCCGTCAGAACAGGCTCGAAACGAACCAGCACCCTAACTGCCCATCAGAGCCAGCTGCAGGAGCTCCTTCGTCTGCAGCCGAAGGGAGACGACGTTTACCAGCGGCTTTTGGACTTCCAGGCTCGCATGTGTCGTAGGAAACCTTCAGGTGTAGCTTTGGTGTCTATCGCTTGGAGCTCAGCCTAAGAGTCCCCTTGGCGCAAGGTCACCCTCTATGCCGACAGTCACACTTGAATGAGCTACCACACATAAGCCCAGACCGTGTAACTACGTGCGTCTGTGAAGCCTAGACACGTCTCGCTTTGGGCGGGTATGGCAAAGTCTTCAGAAGAACATCATGATTTGCCATCGAGGCTCCCAAAGGATGCCTGAATTCGCTATAGCGCCTTACAAGTTCTTGATGCTGGGGCCCCGTGTCCAAGTCGGATAAAGTCTACTGTCAGCACATCTGCACATACTGCAAATCTGCACCATGCTACGTCACCTACTCGAAAATTCATGTTTCCGCTAAAGCTGCTTCATCTATCACGACGCGCAAGTTACCCTTTCAGGTAAGTAGTGCCGTGCAGGCGCAGCGATTCGAGCCTGAACCTGGCGATGACGAACGGCTCGTGAATTGCCCTAGCCCGGGATGCATCTCGATTTTTACAGCATGCGGGATGTCTTGAGATTTGGGGGTGCTTCTCTTGGAGATCCTTGGAGTGAGGATCCTATTTGCCAGGATTCCTGGCCCCTTTCTTCGTGCAGGAACTGTACTAGGTTCACCGGTGCTTAAATGTCGGATTGTAGGTAGGATAATTATGCAAACATTCGACCTACCTGTAATAAACCGTGCACCTTCAAGCAAAACGTGTGGGCAGCCATGAAACTGTGACAAGCTCAGGGCTTTATTGACCTTTGCTCGTCGCAGCTCACGTTGCCAATGTGGCTCTGTTCGGCCACTGCGAGGCCCGAAACCCTTCATTCAGCCCATCGGCCTAGGAGGCTATTACTTGCTCTCTCTGGGAGTTGTGGGTTTTGTGCACAGTCGGGGAAATTTAATATGCGGGGCGGCAAAAACGCGAAGAGCCTCACATGGATTGCCTTTCATTCCGTCAGGGAGGTGGACAAGCATGTGGGGGTGGTAGCAGCCTCCCTCTGAGGCGATGCATTGCCGTTATGCTATAGTCGTAGACGTGTCTTCCCCTGTCAAGTCATATCAAAGCAGAGTAGGTTGCTGATCTCGTTGGTTTGTCCGAGGTATCAAAGTCCTGGTGCCACTCTCGCTGGTCCAAGAGAGAGCCGATGACTCTTGCTTGCACCCGTGCAGGGTAGCCACCGAAGCCTCACGACTTCGACTTGAGCGAACCCCCAATCGGGGGCACAATGCTAGCGAAGCACGACAACTCCAGATTAGTCCAGTCCGCATATTTCCGGTAGTTTAGGGTTTTTAATTGTCGTGCAAGACTTCTTACATCGGCAGTATGACCCGAGATCCAAAACTCAATGATGTGCAGACGCGTTTGCTTGGTACTCTTGCCTCTTGGTTACGGGTTCAGGGCTTAGTGTACACTTCAAGTCTGGCAGTCAGACATGAACGAAACTTCACAGCAGCCGCCTGGACTTCGAGACGGCTTGGGTCTTCAGGCCGAATCCAGTTCCGGACGCCTTTTGAGCGCGTTGGTCTTGGTGGCTGAAACGCTGTCAGATTATTCTGATATTATTTCGACGGCCATAAACGCCGTGTGTTTAAAGCTGAGCGTTTCGTTTCGAAACTTCGTAGGGATTAGAGTCAGAGACAACTCCTAAGTCTCTGGTTCCTCCCTTGACTTTGATGTCTTTGTCCCAGCTTGAAGCCGTAAGCCAAAACCCCTGAATGCTAACCGAGCCTGAAGCCACTAAACCCGAAGCTCCAAACCCCAGGTGCCAAAAGCGAAAAACCTTGAAGCTAGACTCTTAAATTCGAGCATGCTCAGGTCAGCTGTCCTCAGTGTTCCCAGCGATTCTGTGCAAAGCCAAGTGTTAGCGTTGCGGGGCTTTTCAAGGTTACTCAAGCTAAGGTTAATCAAATCTATCTCTGGGAGCTGGGAGTGTTTTCTAATTCTATCAGTTCCATTGCATTTATGTAGACTTCATAAAGGGCCAGTATACGGTTGGGTTGCGAGGTATAATCCTCCAAGTACTTGATTTGGGGGCCCGATGAATTGAACCTGGCTTAAGCCCAAATGCTCATTCAACAAGTGGACAGAGGTTTGCGGTTGAGATTTGTTACATCCTATGTTGATCACACCCGGGACAGGACGAAATCAGTGCACTTCAGGATGTACGGTAAGGGCTGGGGTTTTGGGTGGAGGAGCTGGGGCTTAAGGTTTCCCCAGGTTCACACAAACGGCGACCACAATTACGGTCAGTGGTATCCTCAGCGACTAGTAGCAGTAGAAGTCGCATGGTTGCTGTGATGCTGTTTCGGAGTCCAAGTCCAAAACCCTAAACCGACATTAGATCTGGATCCCCAGCCCTCAGATCCTGAACCCGGAGATCATAATTGGACTTGCACTTAAACAAAACAAGGAACCCGGAGATCACAAAGCCTTAAAAACTGATTGTATAAACCCTTATAAGGCTCGGAAAATTCACCGAAAGGTGCTGCATGTGCACAACCGGCTCATGCGGGCAGCTGCGAGGATGCAGAGATGCAGAGGATGGATCCCGCGCCGCCTGATTGCAGAGTAAGTTGGGCTGCTCGAACTTCAGGTTTCCTGTAAGGCACCTTGCGCTTCGGATTTTGGTTTCGAAGGTTTCGCGATTATCAAAAGGATGACTGGCCCTGTTATGACGATGTGGATCCCTGCAGTTGTCGGCATGGAGTAGCCCCTCTCTGTGATCATCGTAATGCTTAGGGGTTGTAAACCGATCTTAACCCTGCTTGAAAGTTCATGGTAGTCTCCCACTATGTAGGGCTCTACAACTACACTTACTTGTGACACTTGCGGTACCCATGAACCTCCAGACAAAACTGCCACCTCAATCCCGAAAACAATAACGAAAGTTTAAACGTCCAGACGAGTAAATATGTAAGCCCATAGCCTAAACAAGTGCGCGCCAGTTTCAGTCAGTGCCTGCAAAATTTTCAGCAAAGCCTGCCCCCCGATTCTGAAGAGAAGCGCCCCCCAATTTGTTGCGGATGAAGCTGGAAGCCCTGAGACCAGGGTTTCGGGTCCAACTCGGCCCTCGGCTTTGTACGGGCGTCTTTGGGCTTGGTTTTGGGAGTTTCGGTTTCGGTGGCATCATGGGGCTTGGAGCTGTATGGGTCTAGGCTTTTGAGCCTCTTCCAAGAATGAGGATCCACAAATCTCTGGGCCCGAACTTGAAGCCAAACCTAGTCTGTAGATTCCGTGGATGTTTAAATCAAGTTTTGCAGGGTTGATGGAGGATTCTCGAGCTAACTTTGGCGAGGGTTCTGGAGTCTATGATACATCTGGTTCCCTGCGAAAATCGGACTATGACATGGCATTATTCATGATTGCTATGCAGGACTTTTTTATCAGAGATGCAGCGGAGGCCACGCAACAGTTTAGCGAACGCGATGCTCTGCTATGGACTATATAGGGGCCCAGCTCGTATGCCGAGGTTGAGGCGGCTCATTGCTCAGCAAAGCTTCTCGGGCCTCATCCGGAGCAGAAGGGGGAGACTGCTGTGATGTGGTGGATTTTTTGGTTGAGGGGCTGTAGAGTTCAAGGTTGTGCTTCAGGATGAGCCTTCTGTTGTGGGTTTAGTGTGGGGGGGGGGATTAGGGGGGTCGGGGCGGGGGGGGGGGGGCCGTCAGAATCTTTCGCAGTTTCAGTTAGACTAGAATCGAATATGTTAGAATAATAACTGTGGCTAGGTACCAATAGAAAGGCACATAGTCACAGCTCGCAGCTTACCTTGACTTGACATACCTGAAAATGGTGGAACCATAGGTCTGCAGGATCCCTATCGATTCGCAAGGCATTAATCCGAACATCGATGGACGCTCGGCTTGAATCCTGCATGAGTGGTTTGGGGGGTGAAAGGCTGCCGACTCCTATCTACAACTAGATCGGCAGCCGAAGTAGAACATACCATCGGACCCTTTCCCCCCCCCAACCGCAGAATGCCACGCCCTCCTGCACTGGCTGGAAATATGTACGGTGCTTATAGACGAACCTGTCCCGCAACCGTATGCCTCATCTAGCAATGCTTGGGGATTCGTTAAAGTATCATTAGATGTACCCTCGATCTCCTCGCACCTCCAAGCCACCCCGAAACTAGACCCCAAGTCGCCAACTGCTAAGCACCGGAACAGCCTCAACCCGAAATCCTCAGCCAAAACGACTCGGAAGCCCCAAGCTCCGTAGACCATGGAGCATAGACCCAGATGCCATATTCGAGCACCCCATCCACCAAGATTGGAAGAGATGCCCAGTATGCCGGCATCTCTGCGAGAGAGAGTCCGGCTGCAACTTCATGACGTGCCCTTCCGAGCAGTGACGCCCAGCTAAGTTGGTTCAGGGCAGGCTTTTTTGGACGGCAAAGATGCCACTGTACTTCGAGCCTCGGAGCCTCAGAGTTGAGGTTTCACTCAGAATATGCTGCTCGCACATTATGCAGTCTGGACATAGCCATCGTGCATTTGAGTCTGCGGGGCTATACTGCTCTACGCGCCACCCACCGGCATTTGCGGAAAGGTTTTTGAGCAGTCGGACAAGTTCTTTCCGAGAGTGGTCGTACGGATTCCTGCTCGAGTTCATGTCTTCTAGGCCCTACAGGAAATACTGCTGAAGTACCCAAGATTGCCTTTGCTCGTCACTAGGAGTGTAGTACAACTCCCATAACTTACAGTGCGCACCCTAAATCCCTAAACTGTAAACCTGCACCGTCTGCACCGTCAACCCTAATCCGCATAATCCCATAAGAGACCCCCAAAGCCAGAAACCCCAGTCCCCAAAACAGTTTACCCATGAACAGCCCCCTAAACTTTCTAAACCTTCCACCATCAAGCGGCTGTGAAGCTGGCGCCTTAGGACAGTTGTCAGGCTTGACTGGCAGGGATGTCCGTCAAACTGGGCTTTTGCATGCCTCTTTAGAGGAGTAGAGTTACGTCCAACAGCGGAGAAGCAGAGCATTGGATTAGGTTTCAGCTTCAGGGTCTAGTAGTCAGTCTGGCATTTGGTAGAGATGATAGGTTTGAGGGCTTCGAGTCTGCGGTTTAGGACTGGGGGGACTGGGAGGTTTGTGAAAGGTTTGGGGGTTTTCCACACCATCTCCGAGGCAAGGGGGAGACCTACTTTTGCTACCTTTGTGGGGAGATCCTGGCAGCTTCAGACCACGCCTCCCACTACGAAGGTGGAGCCCAGATTCTCCTGTTTTATGGTTTGTTTTTGTTGTTCAATCAGGTCTTAAGGGAGTAGAACTGAAGTTTGCATCTTACGGGTACATGTAGATAATACGCCATTTAACATGCGCTCGTCCTTGTTATGGCAACTTACGTGAAGTTCTAGAACGAAGAGCCCTGAAATTCTGCTGGATCCTCGGTCCAAGACTCTCCTTTGGCCCACCAGCTTAAGCCTGACATCCCCTCAAGGCTCTCAAGCGAAAGCCTTCGTCATGAAGCTTGAACTCGCATCCCTCCACCAAGAATCCTCCACCGCTACACCTCCTAAACCTTAAGACCTCAGTTTAGGATCTGGGCGGAAACTAAGCCAAGATTCAATGCCTGTCTAAGCTTTTCCAAGAGGTCCAAAGCCATTCATACCCGCTACCGAAGACCAACCTTTTGAAACTTCGCACGTTTGTGAGTGTGGTAAGAGGCAATGCAGATTTGCAGTTTCGGGTTCAAGCTGCAGTGTTCATGCCATAACCTCAGGCTTAAACTGGTGTGTGCGATGCGAGTTGTGGCCATACAGAGTCCCCTGATGGGACCATCCATGGATCTTCTCATGGGCTTCTTCTGCTCATTCTCCGGGGTTTGGGCATGTGTGGGCACGGCCTCCGAAGTCTCCCGCCCTGAATCCGAAACCTTAGAGCCTCATTTAGTCCCTTGGTTGCTGAGTCCCTTGCCCGTAAGGATCCGTTTTGGAAAAACAGGCGGAGCTATTCATTTTCATCATTAGCCACGGCTGTGCACCAAGCCTGAAGTCCATAAGGCCCTAGCTTTCCAGGATTTGACGGCGCCATTGGGCTGCGAGGACCCTTCGGCACCTGCGACTGCATTCAAGCCCTAAAGGCTTTAAACGCTTTGGGGACTGCTGGGTAGATTTCATGGGACCACAGAGGGCTCTCTTGGGGTTGTATCGGTTCGGTGTTCAAAGTGCATGGTTAGGTTTCCAAGTGCCCACTAATTGAGTTTGTCTGGGGGCCACGCTGGTTTGAAATTCAGAGTTCGGGGCGGAGGGTTTAACGATGGGTCGCTGGTTCATTCATTCAGATTATAATGCTCAGGGAGCATGAGCTTGGGCTTTACAAGTTAACTAGTGGTCGTCGTCATACAATGCACACCAGCAGTAGAAGGATGCGAAGACACCGCAATAAACATGAGAATGCGTGCTGCGTTGCTTTCTTTGGTGTGCCACTATCACAACTGCGACGACGACTACTACCCGCGATCAAAGAAGGGCACAGGCCGCCGAAAAGAGAAGCCCTAGTTCAATGAACACCCCACAACACCTGTTGCAGAATAAGCCGAAAGCCCTTACACAGCAAACCCTCGACTGAACCCACAGGTTCCGTTTGTATGAATCGCCGGGAGCCTGATTCGTCGCTTCCCTCCCAACCGCCGCCACCACGGCTCAGCGCGGCTTCTCTCAAAGACGAAGAACATGTTTGTAGAATATCTGCCTTTTTCGTTCTTAGGATGTTTAAAGCTGCTGCAGGGTTTTTTCAGGCGTTTTTTTGTGGTGTGAGGCGTGTTGCCCTTTACAGGGCTTAGGAGGTCTAAAGTTTAGGGGTTCACGGGTTCACGGCGAAGTAATGTAAGGGCCTTCGAGACAGAGAGAGCGGGAGAGAGATACATGCCTATGCAGCCTAATAGTAGTTGTATGTCTGTCTATCTGACTGTCTGTCTCTCTGTATGTATATACGTATGTATGTGTGTATGTATGTACGTATGTATGTATGTATGTATGCATGTGTATGTAGGTAGGTATGTATGTATGTATGTATGTATGTATGTATGTATGTGGGTATGTATGTGTGTATGCATGCATGCATGCATGGATGGATGGATGGATGGATGGATGGATGGATGGATGGACGGAGGGATGGATGGACGGAGGGATGGATGAATGCATGGATGGACGCACGGATGGATGGATGGATGGATGGATGGATGGATGGATGGATGGATGGATGGATGGATGGGTCTGCACCTTGGAAGCAGCCAAGTCGAAGCTCACCTAGGGAGTTGCAACTGAACCTGCAAGTCTTTTTTCGAAAATGAACCTAGCCCCGAGCCTTCTGCGCACATGCCTTGGCATTTTCCGTGCCTTGGACCAGCTTCCGAATTTCCTGGTCAATGTCACTCGATCTCATGCTTATGATCCCGTTGTACTCACAAACATTTCACAGACTGTAAGAAAGCGCTACGCACAGTCATTGAAACTTGCATTGGCAACGACGAGCGATGGCACAAGCTGCCCGAGGCTGATCACTGTTTCACCAAGATCCCAAGCCTACAGAAACGGTATGTTACATCAGCACGTACAACGTGCGAGATCGCGAAGACAGCACAGGAAGGGAGGGAGGGAGGGAGGGAGGGAGGGAAGGAAACATCACAGAATCGGCAGAATGCATGAGCCCCATCCTCCCCTCACTTACTAAGCTATGAAAAGGTAAGCGAAACAGCGCTATCACTCGGCCACATTTCATCCACCCGGGGCCTCTTCCAGTGCTTTCGCACGAAGAGAGGCCTCCTTGGCTGCCTGCTTCGAAGCTCTTTCCAGGTGCTGCGGAGCCCGGGAAAGCCAATGAAATTCATGGAGCATGTGCGTGTCATGTGGGGCTCGCGGCACATGAAGCGTCATCGTCAAATGCGGCTGCGCACGAGTAGAACCTGTGACCCGATTAATTACTAGTTACTAATAAAACTGAATTCTGACTTTGTCGAATGCCTCGGTCGGGTCAGACACCTTCGTCTCATTGGAACTTCGCAAGGGGATGTTGAGGGAACTGCTTGGGCTCTTGATAGGTTCCGTTCTGTTGCACCAAGCATGTCTCTCTGACCTTCGTTTCAACGGCACACCATGCAGACTGCCGCACAATCAATCCAAGGAAACACAATTCTCAACATGCGAACAGAGCAAAATCCTAAAGTCCAAGTCTCGAGCTGACTCCGAAGTCGGAGCTGCTGCAAGAACATACGATCATGGCTATCATTTCATATTCCGAGCCCTCGCTGTGTGAAATACTCACGATAAAATCCTGCGCTCGAGATTCGAGATACTCTGACACAAGTCTGGTGAGAAACACACTTTCTGGTATCTCCAGCCACTGTCTCTCTCTCTCTCTCTCTCACACACACACCAAAAAAAGACCCCTTTTGAAGCACGTTAGGCCTGCCAACCAGCCCCCAATCGATTAAAAAACAAATTGCCTACCGAAGCCCAAGCAAACGGCCTGCACGGCCTCCTGTGAGTCCCTCTCACGGGCCCGGCACGCTCTCACAGCCTCTTCTGCCGCCTTCACACTTCTTTGACAAACATCTGCTCGGGCTTGATGGGTATAGCAGAGCAGCTTAACAGCGCATCTTGCAAAAGGCGAACTGTACAGACTTCGAGATCTGAACAAAATTCTCTGAAGCCTGTAACGTTATGGAAATATTGCAGTTCAATGCCGCTTTGATAGGTTAGGCTTTCATCAAGCCGCCTCCAGCTCTGATGGTGCTGCTTTGCCAGCCTGCAGATACAAGGAACGTGGACAGGTTTCTCGCTTGCGCCTGCAGGCACCTGCCCTGCCTCCGGAACTGCTTTCGGCGGTGGGCTGCTTTGCTTTCTCACCTTCGCCTGCGGCGTAGAGGGCTCGTGCGCTCGAGGCGCCTCGCGAAGTGGAGGTTCTGGAGGTGCTGGGCTTGGGCCTGGGCCGTTTGGGACGGCCGGTGGCGACGCCTTGTCCTGAACAGGGCTTTCTTTGGGCGACTCCTTGGGAGCAGCTTTCGGAGTCGCTTGAGGTGTTGGGGGTTCGGGCTTCGGCGTCGCCTTCGGGCTGGCCTTCTGGGGTGAGGCTTTGGGAGGGGTGGGCTTAGGTGGCGTGGCCTTCGATTGGGTACCTATTGCCGGCGATCTGGAACGAGCAGATCTTGGCGTAGCCGGCTCTGCCGGCGCGGACTCCGTCGGCTCAGGCTCATCTTCGGCCTCTTCAGCCTGTGTCGCAGACTTCGCAGCGCTCTTGGGCGTAGCCTTGGGCGTGGCCTTCGGCGTGGCCTTGGCAGCCTGACCCTGGGATCTTGTCAGCGCAGGTGTCGTCTGCACCGCTGCTGATGCAGTGCTCGCTCGCACTGGAGTGGAGGGTGCCTTCGCCTTGGGTGAAGCCTTGGGCGTTGCACTTCGCCCACGACCGCGTGGTGTCGTTTTCGGAGAGGCTCGGCCAAAGCCCCGCCCACGGGGCGTCGCTGGCGACGTGGCTTTGGAGGCTTGGCGTGGAGCTGGTGATGCAGAGGGCACATCTACCGGACTGGGAGGCTGGGCACGCTTTGGCGTGGAGAGCTCTGCTGCTGCTGCAAGCGATGATCGAGGAGCTAACCTGATCCACTGCAAACAAGCCAACCACCGAGAATCCAACAGCATGCCATTGCGGGCAAACCCACCCCAGGTCTTCGTAGCTGAAGATTCAGTGCATCCCGGTGGCCGCTCTTCCAAGTACTCCTGAGCCTTCTGGCTGATCGACAAGTTATCGATGATGTACCTCATCTCAAGTTCACCGCCGAAGGTTCACATCAGCAAGTCCGAGCTCTGGAGTATGTACGAGTATGTGTGTTTATAACTATGTGATTATGTGTGTGCACATATGCATTACATGCATACATGTATGCATTGCACATGTGGGTATGTGGAAATGATAATATGTGTGTGTGTGTGTGCGTGTATATATATATACATATATATATATATATATATGTATGCTATATGTGCACACACACACACATCAATCTATCCATCCGTCTATCCGTCCGTGCATCCATCCATCCATACATGCATACTGTACGTTGCATACTACACAACACCTAGTTGATAATCCCTACTACATAATTACATACTATACGATACATATTGTACAGCACATGCTTTACAATACAATACAATGCAACACGATACTATACTATGTATACTACTGTACTATACACTTCAAACAAGTACGATCTGTCTTGAAGCTCAGCGTCTGAAGGGTTCGAATCTCGCAGTCCGTGGTTTCAGAACCATCCTGGACTGCTTCCCAGAGTTCGATGGCCTGCCGGCAATTGCAAAGCAAGCCCAGCAAAAGCCGGGGAAAACCCACGTCATCTTTGCTGGTCGAAGCAAACCTCAGCCTTTTTGGAATCCAGAAGCCTTTGAAGCTTCTCGGCTCAGGGCCTTCAAGGAGTCTCTGCATGGCGACGTGTTTGGGGTTTAGCGCCCTGTTCCTGCTACGACACCTGCGACATGTAATGCACAAGGACGAGGACAAGGACAGCAACGAAATAGGATTTAGCCAAGGCCAATCCATAGAAAAGCATAAGTAGCTATGAGGGCATATCGATTGGAGCGATCATTGCGTGACATCCAGGCGCGGGGTGACTGCCTTCCCAGAACAAACAATAAACAAGCGGCACGAGTCGCAGCGCCTCCTCGTAAGAGATGTTGCCACTGCTGGCAAACTGCTCCGCTTTGTCCAGAAGTTGGCGGTCGTATTGCACCCGGGCGATGGTCTTGTAATACAAGCCTTCCAGGATAGACACTGAATAGCTGGCTACCCTGGCTTGAAGCGCAAATTACTCGAGTTCATTCAGGCGAGAAGACTGCGGTGACATGCTGCTATACTGCTATAACCTACTGGGGAAGGCAAATCGTCCAACTTCGCCAACACAGTCTGTAGATGTCGGTTTCATGAGGTGCTCTTTGAAGGGCTCGGAGAGCAGTTTAAGAAAGCAGCTCATGCAGTGCCCGAGATGCGAAACGACCTTGTCAAGTAGATCTGCCCGCAACCACACCCAAACCAATCCTCGCAAACAAACACACAGGCGAAAACTGAACGAACAAACGAACCAACAAGCAAGCAAACAGAAAAACGAGCAAACGAGCAAACAAACGGACCAACAAACCAAACCATGGTAAGTAGCCGGACCCATACAGTACCCTCTGTTCAAAGTCTCGATTGTACGATCGAGATGGATCGGGGTTCATCCCTCGCAACCTTACCTATCGGTCCAAGATTCAGGAACCTCAAGGTCAGAAATTCATGAGGATCTCCCGAACGAGAGCCGGGTGGGCCTTAGCCTGCGTCCTAAATTTTTGTCGTCTTTGCAGGCCAGGGACTGGCTGACTTTGCGCCCAGCTTTGATTCCAGGAATCTCCGTGCTTTGCTGGTAAACTGATGGTTGTCCAGCACGTACTTCCTTGACTCAATTTCAGACAGACGTTTCACGACGCAAGTAACCAAGCATGTCAGAATCTCGATAGATCATCAACTCAGAAACGAACTCTGTGTGTGTGTGTGATATTCTACATTCTGTGATGTATATATGATACATGCATATATCACTCTGTGATGCGTATGTATGAATGATTGTACGTATGAAAAAAGCGGCTACGTGTGTGTGTGTGTGCACGTATACCAAAGCAAGCAAAATCTGCTAGTGATCGAGCCCCGATTCAGTGTCTCTTTCTCGACGGCTGTCGCGCTGCGACCTGATCTCTGGAGGTTCGGCTTGGGGGTCGACTTCGACAGCTCGGATCGAACTCCGAACACCCGAGCCCTCGTACAGGATACCCGTCTGGCAGTCCTCGACTGATAAGACGAAACCCTGCTCTCCAGCCAAGGAGCCTTCGAATAGGTCTTCCCACAGGGCGGTCGCTCCCTCGAGGGAGACCTGTTTGGGCCGCTGCCTGGAACCTTGCTACCAGCCCAAGCTAAAGGCCCGAAACTTTGCCGCCTTGAAACCTCCTGCCCCTGCTCCACCCCAATGAGAACGAACACTGCTTCCGTGCCTGGCCATCCACCTCCGCTGCCTGCACATCTCGAGTTCGGGAAAGCTATCCCAGGCTTGAACCCCACCGAACTGAACATCAACCGGCAGACTTCCAGAAGTGGGTACTTGTAGAACGGGATCACGGGGCCCTCAGCTGGAAGTCCTCCTTTTTTCTTCAGCCATTACGGCGGCAGACTGTGCAAATCATCTTTGCAGAAGCCCCTGATACCCTGAGCCCCCAACGCAGTCACACATACGCCCAAAAGAGATTGATAGAGAAGGAAAAGCCCAATGCCAAGCGACGTGGATCTTGGCTGAGTAACCCTCGAACTCAGAAAGCAGATAGTCGAGTATGAACAGTGCTGTGGGACATGTTCAGCCAAATTACCACGTGCGATCTGCTTAAACGGGCAGAGCCTGCACACGGTCCAGCAGTGCGCGGTCGTACTTCACTCCATCAATGACTCCTCAGTGCATGCATGGGTCATTGAGTCTGTGGCTGGCATGCTGCAGCACTTGTCGTCTTGCACCGGCCGATGTTCGCGGCAGGTACATGTTGGATGTAGGACACCCAATCCCTCACACAGGCTTCGACTTGAGGCCCTGCGGGTGAGCTTAACCGATGTGGGAACATGGGGCTGTAAGCAGAATGTGCCCCATCTGTCGGCAAGCACTCGGGTGTCAATCATAATTCCTGCTTGGCTGCTGAAGGCATCACCGGTTTTCGCCCTCTTCGCAGGACTTTCGTAGGGCGATGGCATTGGAGCTCTTAAACTCTTGGAGATGAGGCAGAGCTTGCGAAGTGTGTCCCGAAGAGTAATGCAATGCGGGCTAGATGATCGGAGATTATGTCTCTTGGGTTGATGCTTGGCTTCCAGCAAGACTGTCCTGTTCAATTTCATCATGTTCTCATCTGTTGAGCCGAATTGCAACGTGTTGCGACAGACTGTACTGCAAATGAACCACATCCTGCGACATCATCGGAGAGAGGAACCATGCCTGCAATCACCGCTCCGCGATTTTCTTCGTGAGGTGGACGCGAAGGCCCGAAGGCGATCGTGCTCTGGCGCATTTTAGCGCGCTTCGCGGCGCCCCCATGTCATCTGCCTGCATTCATGCTCTGGACAGCAGAAACTCCACCTCTCGTTTATCACCTCTATTTTCGTATGTCCCCCAAGCACCAAACCAGGAAGGATGCCCTTAGGTTGCCTGCAGCACTGCGGCACTTCCTCACAAGAAGCTACCGGTCCTAAGTTCACAAGTCCATCGACTTTGGCATTTGAAGCCACTCAGAACTCGAGATCAGCGTTGTTGTGACTTGAGGTGCTTGTTCTGCATGGACTCAGGGCAGCACCGAAGCAGGGGAGCCTGTGATGCTGCACAACACACGTATCACGCACCGGGCTGCTGGAGTTCCACTCCGAGACGCTGCCTGATGTCCGCTAGGGCCAAGGTTAGTCGGCAGCCTCAGAGAGCTCGGAGAGTCGCAAGAACGCGAGCTGCCGTAGTGGTGATGGGACTGTTGCAAGACCGGCAACAGAATCGGAAGGAAGATACTAAAGGACGAATAAGTTGAACAAGTATGGACAGGGCGCTTTCCGAGTCCTCTGCTACAGCCGAATATTCCGAAGAATCAACGACTTCCGAACAATCAACGATGCTAGGACTTGTTGCCTTGTCTTGAGCTCGCTGATCCCCAATGCAAGTGTCTCTTGTTCGCGAAATTATTAATTTGAGGATGTCATGTCTTACGAAAAATCAGGCTCGGTCACCGTGATAGGCTTTGCGATCTTGTTTAACTTGTTGACCACCAGAACTAGCAAGAGCTGTATTAAAAAGACGGAAACGAGCAGAATCAACATACTGCAGCCTTCTGCAATGAATCGACACAATACCTTCCACAACTGATCATCATGTAGCAGAAGAAGCAGGGACAGGACTAATAGTAGCAGCAGCATTCGTCGTAATGTGTGCCGCCAGTGTCGCCACGACAACACTGCTGCTACTGCAACCGCAACTGGTACGGCTGCCGCTACCAAAGCTAGACATGAAAACAAAACAGTCTTACTAATACGGCACCTACGGAAATCGCACCACCACCACCACCACCACCACCAACAACAACAACAACAACAACAACAACGAAAAGAACACTAACAAGAACGAAGAAGAGCAAGAGGTAACAGCAATAACTACAACCACAGCTTGTAGCAACGGCCAAGGAAGGTTGCAGAAATACGACTAGCAGCAGCCGTCTATCACCATGTAGTGAATCAACAAACGTTCAATATATTTCGGGACGACTCCCAAAGCATCCGAGAGCAACATGAGCCGCCCATGCAACATACGCTGAAACCAATCCTGACATACATGTAAGCCAGCTTCACAATTTCTATGATCCTCTTTTGTTTAGTACAGGTTTGTTCACTTGAGCGAGCCTATTGTCCGAATGGTATTTGTCATGATGCATGCACAGTTGTGACCCAAACTGCTCCCCGAATAGGGCCGCGGCATCGCCAAAAGCGATGGGTCCGGCATGGACATCATGTCCAAAGGCAGGTAAGGCCTCGGGGTCGGGGCGGTGGGCTACTGTAAGCCGGGGTTGAGGCCGTCCGTCGTTGATTGACCCAGGAACCTGTTTGGCGCCTTACGGCGCACTCGTTACGTTTCGGATGTGCAAGCGCCGGCATGTGACCGTCGTGTCATACAGTGGTTGACAACATTCTCGTGGTGTGGGCCCTCCATGCAGGAGGGCCTGGCAAAGTCGGCCATCATCAGGTTCCATGCACTTCCGAAATCCGAAACCCTCACGTGCTCTTGATGTACCAGGTACACCAAGGTTGGATGTGATAGAAACCCTCGCAGGTGAAGACAAGTTCCCGGCGGATCCACCTTAGCACACGACGAGAGCAAAAAAGGCCACAAGTTCGAGATGTCGACAGCATCAGCCAACCGTACTCTGGTACTGTAGCAGCACTAAACTTCGGAGGCATGATGACGCCGACTGGCTGATGATGATGATGATGATGATGATGATGATGGCAGTGGCTCAGGTGGTCATGATGAGCAGGACGAGGGAGAGGATGATGTCACTCTAAAAATGAGGGTCAAACTGACGTGCAAGTCATTGTACAGCCGAAGGCATGGAACACTGCGAATAACAGGAAAAAGAGGCTCGGAAACCCTTCTGATGCTTTCGAGCTTGGCCCCCTGCGCCAGTTGGCATCTTCAGTGCCAGCCCCAACCTTATTCAGTACTTAGTGTTATCCGGGGGCATGCTGGGCAGCCAACACCAAAACGGAAAGAGGAAGAAGGGGAGTTTGGCTTGAGCCTGGAGCCCCCCCAGTTTAGGAGACCTCAGTCTGCGAGGGCTTTCAAGCGTCCCCGGATGTCGCCGGGCTTCGGGCTTAGAGTCTTAGAGTCCTCGCAGCTTGCAGCCCTGGCTCTGTTTGCTCCGCCTGGGCTCCAGGCTGCCTTGCGAAGAACTCCAAGTCGTGCGCCTTGGGGGGTTGTGGAGCTCTGATTCAAGGGACTCAGTCCTACAGCTCTTGCTTGATTCGGGTCAGAGTCCATCCAATCTCTCTTCGATCTTCCTCGGACCCTCAGGGCTCTGGCATAATTCGCCGTGTCGGTTGCATAGTGTCGCACCTGTCCGGCCGAAAAATCGCGATTCCAAAGGGCCTCCGGTCCAAGAAACAGGGGGGCCTTTGGGTCCAGCTTTGGCGCGTGCATCATCTCCTCGGCTTCACCTTTGCATGCGAAGCTGGGCCAAGCAAACCCTGCGGAAGAATCTGGGCCAGGCCCTGGACGTCGAGTGAAGTACAGGACCCGTGCAAGCTCGGCAACCTGCGGAAGCAAGCACAACCGAGAAAGCTGCAAGAAAACTCCCGCATTTCACAGAAAAACCCTCGGATGCAGCCTGAGGGCCTGGCAGGTCCAGTTATTTTATTATGTGGCACATCCACACCTTGCAGACTTTTCGCACAGGGAAAAGCCGGCATGAAAGACCGATGCAGCTTTGGCTTTAACGGTAGACTGTGGTATGGCAGCACAGAACACCATGGCATGCATGTCCTTGGAATCTGCACTGTCGATCTCAGGCTCCAGCTCACCTTCGAGCAACCGTACCTGCAAGCACGAAGAGACAAACCTGAACCCCTGCGGAGCACCTGATTCTTCCTGCAACATCTCAAACTCGAAACGGAACACCCAGGCCCTGGCCCTATCTCTTAAACCCTCAACTCCATGAAGTCCCGAGATGCGGCGGTCCCAGTCTATTTGGAGATCCTAGTCAGTCAAGGACTCTTCAAGGCTTCGGTGCCTGCATGAACCTTCATCCCTAGACTTCACCCTCACACACATCAAACTCGAAATGCCGTCCGACGTTACACGAACCTAGCGAACAGCACCCTGGATCAACATTGTCAGATCAGCCCATCGCATGCATTCACTACTCCCGGCAACCGTGGCACAGTGCAGCTATTAAGCTATTGCTGTATCTTCTGTGATATGATGTAGTGTGGCCCTTGGACTTAGACTGAAACCTGCGAACTCCCACACTCCAAAGCCTGAGGCCTGAACCGCTTCACAATGTTGACTTCTAATGTGACCACTTTTTGGTGGCGCACGGCACTCGGTCGAACTCCGAAATGGCCTGTCAAAAGCAGGGCTCGTGGCACGGTCGGTAGTTGTCGACATGATCATGGCACCATCTTCCTCCCCGCGAGCATCATGTTGCCACTTACTGCACGTGGTGGCCTGGGCTCCTGTCGCGAAGGCTATCTCACCGAGAGCCTGCTTGCCTGGGCTTTGGGTGTCGGGCTTAGTGGCCCAGAAGTCTTGCAAAAGCGTTGCACGGATGAAGCATATGACGGGAGGGGCGGATAACAACCGTCTCCCCTAACCTTGACGTCTCATTTCAGGAAGGCCGTGGAACCGAACCGG
>CAJNDV010028624.1:7650-22880 GCA_905221635.1 Symbiodinium sp. CCMP2456 | reverse complement strand
TTTAGGGTTTAGGGGACCCTAAGCCTAACATGTACGAAGCTTCTAATAGCTAGAACAGGGTTGTTGTTAAGGGTTCTTCCTTTATATGTAACGGTTGCTACCGGGTTGCCACGGAATAGGGGTGCGAGAAAGCAGGATCGGGGTATGGGGGTATATAGTTAAGGACTAACAGAACTTTGAACCCAGGCTTGAATCCGGGTTTTATTGAACCCAGATTGAACCGAACTCTCTTAATCTTAACAAAGTCTAACCTGGGTTCAACCCAGATTTCGACCCCAACAAAAGAAAAGACAAGTTCGAATCTGGGTTGAACCCAGGTTCGAATCCCCCACCCCCCGACCTTAGTGTCTGGACGTCTGTGAGCGGCGTCGCCAACTGAAAGACGAGGGACGCAGGGTGGAGCAGACCTTTGTCAAGCTGTGCCTCTCAAGAGGGTTTAGGGGTTAGGTGACCGTGCAGAACCAGGAGAAGTATCGAAGCGCGACCTGCTTCTTCAGCACCGCTGGGGAATACCCAATACACCCATCCTCATTCCAGCACCGACAGGTGCCTACCCGGATCTCCATGACTGGGGGAAGGGTAAAGGGAAGGGCGGCTCCGGCAAGGGAGCTGGGGATGGCGTGGTGAACCGTGTCATAGCCCAAATAGACAGCATGACAGGCGGGCGATTGCTCGCAGTTCTCCGTCACGGCGCTGCCCGACTGGCTGAGGTTCAACCGAACTTCCTCAATGATTGCAAGTTGAGTTTAGAAATGGGCCGAACGCTGGTAAAAGGACCACTTAGTATAATAAGGGGCGATTTAGCATGTTTGAACACTTGCGCTCCGTAAGTCTTATTCGAAGCCCCGCGCTGAATCCCTTACCCACGTGTTTTCATCCTTCAAGCACACTAGAAATAGATGTGTCATACTGTCTTATTGTTCGGCATTATACTTAATGTACATTAACGTACATTAATGTGCATCACGTATACTTGTACAACTTATAACATGTGATACATATGGTACCCTTATATAAACCCTATAGAAACCCTTATAGATCCCTTAAAGGAACCCCAAGAAAGGGACCCTAGAGAAAGCCCTCAACCCTAAACATGGCCCACATTCTTGCCGATGACTGTTTTGTGTAGGACTTCACGGCCCAGCGGACCGCGAAGAACTTGCTTAACTTCGTGCCCCTCGACATGCGTTTAGGGTTTTGGGTTTAGGGTTTTAGGGTTTTGGGATTAGGGTTTAGGGTTTAGGATTCTTAGGGTTTCGGGTTTAGGGTTTCGGGTTTTAGGGTTTTCAGGTTGATTTCTGTGGCAAGGAATGTTCACAAATCATCGAAGGGCATCTCTCTTCAACGGCGTAGAGACTTCTCACAGAGGCTTCGGCTTCCGGGTGTAGGATCAAATATTTACAGGTAGGTTTGCTTAGGTATCCTGGTCATACTTGTACTGCAGGGCCCTTATATATCCTCATAGTCACGGTGGACACAGGCAGGGATGCTATTGCAGCAAAATACTACGATCCATATAAGCCCGAATAAAGATCCAAGATTTCTTAATCCAGCTCCTGCATTTACCCAGACGGGGAGGTGCTGATGTGGTGGATTCTGTGGTGGCTCCAAAAGCATCCAAACCTTGTTGCTTAGAGTTGGTTTAGGGTTTGGGGCCTAAGGCTTTAAGTTTACTGCTTTAGGGGTTTACCTGTAGCCGAAGAGACCTACCTTTTTAGGGTTCCTTATTGTGTTTTCTATAAATAAATAAGTGCAAAAATATATATAGTCCTAGATGTGATAGGTCTTTTGGGCTACAGGTAGAGGCTAGGAGTCCCTCAGCCAAAAAATCCGCCCTAACCCTGAACTTTAGACCTGCAAGCCGTGTCAGGGTTTGGGGGTTATGGGTTTAGGGTTTAGGGTTTCGGGTTTCGGGTTTAGGGTTGAAACCCTAAACCCTAAGCCCTAAACCCTTCAGGGTTTGGGGATTCCGGGTTTGGGGGCTATGGGGTTTGAAGTGAAGCTTTCGCCTCTCAAAACCTGAGCACCAAGAACCATCCTCCGAGCTTTTGAAGGTTTAGGGTTTAGGGTTTAGAAGTATAGATATGATTACAGACAGAGATATAAACATAAAACAAAATAAATCAATAGCTACATAAATATCTAACTCTCTCTACACATGTCTATATAGATCTGTATGTACGTATTTCTATCAGTACATACAGGACAAGAAGTAGTACTGTGGGTTAGGGTTCATGAGTTCATGTAAAGCCTAGTATGGCATAGCCCCAAAACTTATTCTAATCGTTTCGGCCTCCATATCATAGAACCCCGAAAGTACTTAAACCTAAACCCTAAACCCTAAACCCTAAACCCTAAACCCTAAACCCTAAACCCCTAGCGGAGCCTGTACGGCTCCCCTTACTCTTATCATCGGGCCTCCCTTTTGGGATCTTCAGCTCCATCTCGTAAGCCCGCTAGATCCCAAACCCTAAACCCCCAACCCCAAACCCTAGACCCTAAACCTGGGGTTTAGGGTTTACGGTTTTACCCTAGACCCCGAAACCCTAAACCCTGAAACCCTAACCCCTCAACCCCCCCTCCAACCCTCAACCCTAAACTCTGAGCCCTTAAACTCCCACCAGAGACCTAGACCCCAAGCTCCTAAACTCTGCTCCTCTGCCGGTGTCTGAATGTTCATGTAGGAGCTCGACCCCGGAAAGGTGAAAGGATTTAGGGTTTAGGGCTTACGGTCAAGGCTTAGGGTTTAGAGTTTATAAACCCTAAACCCTAAACCCTAAACTCCTAAATTTACTAAACTCCTAAACCCCTAAACCCCGGTTGAGAGGTTAGGGCTTAAGGGTTTAGGGTTGAGGTTGGAGGGGTTAGGGCTCAAGGGTTTAGGGTTCCTTCTTGGACCCCCCCGGGGCGTAGGCTGTAAGGCCCCAAAGCCTCTTGCACCCTCAACTCTGACTATGCAAAGGTGTTTAGGGGTTTAAGGTTTTTAGGGGTTTAAGGTTTTTAGGGGTTTAGGGTTGAAGGTTTTTAGGGGATTGGGTTTACATTAACCCCAAACCCTAAGGGTTGTATAAGGATGCTACAGGTTTCTGTTGGGGTTTAGGGTTGACCGGGTTGGGGTTTGGGGTTTACATTGGACCGTGAATGATTAGAGTTAAATTGTTTCTTGAAGGGTTGCCACACAGGCTTTTGTAGACGGACAGGAGTCCACAATGCGCTTCTGATCAGATTCCCTGTTAGTCTCAACGAGAGTAAACCAGCAAGCGCCCAAAGCCATGCAACCCTACAACACCCATAGCCCTCGACAAAAGCCAAACACTTTGAGTAACCCAACACTTCCAGACGCCAAAACCCAAAACCCTAAACTCTCAACCCTCAACTCTCAACCCTCAACCCTAAACCCTAAACCCTAAACCCTAAACCCTCAACCCTCAACCCTTAACCCTCAACC
Organism: Symbiodinium sp. CCMP2456; assembly: GCA_905221635.1. NCBI lineage: Eukaryota > Dinophyceae > Suessiales > Symbiodiniaceae > Symbiodinium > Symbiodinium sp. CCMP2456. The sequence continues at coordinate 19,432 of CAJNDV010028624.1, read as the reverse complement.
CTCAACCCTAAACCCTAAACCCTCAACCCTAAACCCTAAACCCTAAAACCCTAAACCCCCGCCTCTTCGACACTCCGACACTCCGACACTCCAGGAATGAGCGGGCACAGCCTGCCGATGGCTGGGAGCAGGCGGGTCCTCTCGGGCTGGTGCAGTTCAGCCCTTAAATCCTTAGTGTAAGAGTGCTCTTAAGGGCTTCTATAAGCGTATTGAAGGTTTAGGGTTTAGGGTTTAGGGTGTGGGCTGAGGCTGAAGCTGAACCCTAAACCTGAGGGTGTAGCATGTTTGAGGCTTAGTGTTCAGGGCGTAGGTGTTGATCCTCAAGCTGTCCCTGTCCCGGCTCAGTCCTTTGAGGGCGTGTTGCATAAGACCCACTACGGCCGTGGACACTAAACCCTAAACCCCCAAACCCCAGGCCCCAAGCCCTAAACCCTAAACCCTAGCCATTTTTGCTCAAGCCAGAAGATTCCTGCTCACCGGTGACTGGACCCGCCCATACAGTCTACGAGGTTCCATCGATGGGATGCTCAGCAGGCATGGGAAAGCCATGGCCTTCTTCTGGAAGAGGACTATGATGCCTCGGCCGCGGCCCTCGCAGCAGCCCCCCAACAGCTAGACATGAACACGCCCTCGTTCCCCCCATATAACCCTAGCACCGCCCCCCCTCTACCATCTTACCAACATACCTTAAACCATAAACATCCAAAAACCCTTAATTATCAACCATCATAACCATATACCCTAAAACCTTATCAACCACCATAACCTTATACCCCTAAACCATTACAACCAATCTTACCAAAAACCCCAACCACCAAGACCCCTAACCGCAATCTTACCAAAGAACCTATCCAAGCGAACCCGGGCGTGAACCTTATTTAATTTTCATAATAGTTATTATGAAAACTAAACAATCATTCGCTCATCCAAATAATCTCGCATTTCTATTTCATTTATATGAAACTTCCTTTCTTTGACTACTCGTAAAAATTCAAACAATTCTAAACATATTTCTTTGACGATTACCCTGTCATCTTTAACTGAAACATCAAACAACCGTTTAAAATCACATGTCAGACAGTTATACGTTAATAGGTAGTTCATAAACCCAGCGTTGTTTGGAAATATACCTTTGGAAGGCATTGCAACGAATTTTAGCGTTTGTTATTTTAAAGGATGTTGTGTTCTTATTATTATATTTTCATATACCCTCATTGTAAATGTTGGTGCATCTGTTTCATCATCCAGAAATGGCACTACCAAAGATGATATTACTTTTCTGGCTCTGAAATGGTCTTGATTTTCTTCATATTGTTCCTTATAATAATTATTCCACTGACAATGAAATCTGCAAACAGTACACATATCATATTCGCTCAGCATCTCGCAAACATCATCAGGCATCATTTTATTTAAGGTCTTATGTTGCTGTTTAATCTCTTCACATTTCCAGCATGAGGTTGTTTAATCATAAGTCTATAATATTATATGTCGCCTTCTCTTTAAGCCTCTTTCTCCTACAACCCCTATAACTAACGATAATGTTTTCCAGTCTCTGATTCAGCTTTCTCAATTCATCTGTATTCTTTAACCTTTTCATAATTTCTCTTTTTCGTTCTATTTCTTCCGTCTTCTGCCTATGTTCTGTGCTTTTCAAGTGCCTACTCAAAAATTTGTATTTGTCAGTAACCTTACCACATAACACACACCGATGATACATATATAAAGGTTCGTTTTCCATTACTACATTCTTAATTCAATTTTTGTTTAACTCTCTTTCGTTTAAATCCTCGGCCATAATACTATTCTGTATCCTTAATTAAGTTTTTTTCTTATGATATTCACGCGACCTATCTAAACACCTTCTACACGCATGATTAATCCTACCGTTTTTCTTCTTACGTCTAAACTCTGTCAATTCCTTAAATCCATTACAAACGCTACATTGCTTATGTGTTTTACTTTCTTCACCTGTCAGTTTACGCTTATCATTAAAATCAACATTAAAATTAAAATCTTGTACATCATATTATACTATTTGACAAACTTATTATCATTTTTCCATTTTGTACGTCTTCAACATCCTTCTTGACTTCTCCAACTGATGTTGCTAATTTGCCAATTCTATCTTCTAGCTCTTCTGGTGTACTACTTTTTTAACCAAGGCCTGTATCACATATCTCAACGCTTCCATGTTGTAAGGCACTTTTTGGCTTAAATATCACATCTGGACTAACATGTCTGCCACCAAAATTAATATTTCTCCTGTCTTCAATGGTGTTCGTCGTAGTTATATTATTTTCTGTTGTTGTTTTAGTTTCTTTATGATAAAGTTGTTTTTTACATCTACGTACACGGAATGCGAGAAGTTTTTAGCTTCTGCTAGGTTCTTGGCATCTGCGACCGTTGACTTCTTAATCAATACGGTGCTTAATTCTTCTACCATTGTTTCAATCTCTTTATAGTTTCTTAAACGGAAGAAGAAAAGTTGACTTGAATTGGCACGTATGATTGGGCTTAACGAATTGGTAGCTGTTATAATACAACATGCTTTATGTCTGCCACGCACATACAACTGATTTAGAAAAGGTGAGTTTCTTGAAAATTCCTTAGAATCCGCGAAGTCGTCCACTATTATTAATATTAAATGTAATAGTTGATGTCCGTTCTTCTTTTGATATTCAGATATTTTATGTTGTCTTGTTATAACTGCTTCCAGTTCTGCTGGATTGTATTCATCAAAAAAGCATTTTCCTTTTCTGTATCACCTTCAATTCTGTTTGTATAAACCGTTTAACAGGTGTCCAGTTAGGGTCAATTGAGGAAGAAGGAGACTCGGGCGTCGCCTCGTATAGCTTCTCAGCTTCCTCCAACCGTCCTTGCTTTGAAGCGTCAAGCCTAAACTTTTGACCGCCGAAGGGCACGAAGCCTTGCTGAACGTATCCAGCCGATGTAGAAGAGGAAGGCATTTGCGTAGTCTCGGTCTCGTGGCTGGTTCCACTGATACGCACCTTCATTTCAAACTCCACCTCAATGTCGCTCGTGCCGTAGTTCTCTGCAATCGTCGGGCGGAAGAGCTTTGCAGCTTCTGTGATGTCCACTTGTAGAAACTCAATACCTGTGACGTTAAGTTTGAGTGGAACAGTGCGAATACCTGCGCCCGAGAATGGTGGAGGTGTCCAATCGGAGAGCGAATTATGGGCGAACTATATCCATCAGCGATGTTGATGCGATAGCTTGAAACAATGATGACATCGCCGTGCTTCACCAACTTGCCGATGTGCTTTCCACCATTGGGACTCATGAGCCCTTCCTTTGCCCACTACTCGAAGCTAATCCCAGACGACCCATTAGCCAACAGCTCAATCAGCTTTTTCATTTGGTTTGCGGTGTGTTTTGCATACACCGGATAAGTCCCCTCCTTAAATCGTCCGCCCATGTCATGAGCCTTTTTGAAGTACACCGCCAAGGGGACGCCCACGCATTTTTTGTCAAAGGCATTGTCTGCTGTGGTGGCAATATTGGTGATGTAAAACACATCTTCAAAGATGCCGTAGATGTCAAGCATTGGCGTCGTGATGGCGTGATACTTGCCCTTGTAGCGAATTTCACATTTATGGAAGCATTCTTTCTCGGTCTGGTTGCTGACAGCGTTTTTCTCGCTTACTGCATGAAGAGCAAGGTCCGCCAGTGTGAACGTCTGCGATGGATTCATTTCAACCGTGAACACTTCACCCCAGCCATGGTAGAAGAAGGCTTCCATTGCAACTTGAACGCGCATCGGCATGGCTATTGAAGCAACTGAGTGCACGGCTCTTTTCTTGACAGCAAAAGATTACATGCGAACAACAAGTTTTGCTCAACCTGCGGAGGCAATGCAAAAGCTGACAAGCAAACCCTTTGCGCACTCGCTTACTTTCGGCAAAGCCTTCGTCTGCTTCTAATAGTATGACAACGCCGATTTTATGGTCTGTGTTACAATATGCTCTTAATGAAACTGATAGAACAGAAAACGAAAAAATATTTGTTAGATTTACTCGAGTCAATGAAATAAAACAATGAAAGGAGAAATAACAAAAATCAAAAACAAAATGAAGGGTCATGATAAAGCGACAGCGATGAAAAATACTATCATGAAAAAGATTATCAGTCAATTACCAATTTAGCATCAAAGCGCTTATAAAACATATCATTGCCATCCGGCTTCATAAGATTGATGAATAAGAAACTATATGGTTCTTTCGTGGCTATGTTATAAACTTCAAGTAATTATACCTTTTGTATCAATGCGAATTCCTTTTGTAGTAGTCTTGTTGCTGGTATCATTCATTATACTCTTAATAATTACAAACACTTATTAACAAATTCACAGGGGTTCTTTCTTCTCCAAAACGAATTCTGAATTAGATGTTATAATATCTTACTCTGTTCGCGCCTGTTTGCGTTCTGTAAGTATTTATGACAGTTTATATTATTTCACTGGCAATACAAGGGGTCTTGCGGGACAGCTCTTACCCAGTATTTAATAAAAATTAGTTTCAAACTATTATTAATGCGTAATATTCCGATAGTCAAACCTATAAATGTGAAGGAATACGACTTTAAGCAATCTAAATATGAAGTAGCGCCTAAATTACCGTTTTTCAATGATTATAACAGGACCATCCGGCGGTGGCAAAGGTATTCGATTACAGTCTCTTATTCTAGACTTTTACAGAGACGTTTTCGCAAGAGTTTATGTCTGGTCGCCCTCGGTTTCTTGGGCGACAACTTGGTGCTCGCGGTGCTGAACTTCATTGCGCTGGATTATCACAGCCTTGCGAAAACCCTGCCAGGTTCCCAGCCCGCAGAGCCGGAGCCTACAGCTGCCAAGACACTGAGTTCCATGATGATGTTGGACGTGCCAGGCCAACCCAATATATGGCTAACCAACGACATGGCACCGGTGACGGTACAGAACTTAGGCTCGAGCGCGCAGGGTATGGACTGGACTGCCATAGCCGGCCATGTGGGCATGCCCCACATGGCGGCACGGTTCGCCCAAGTGGCCAGAAAAACCGTTTGACGTCCTTTCTTGGGAGGAGGACCCGTTCGATCTTGCTCTGGAGTGGGAGCTGGATTTGGAGCTGCCACCCTCCGTCGCTGCTGACGTGGAGGGGTTTGCATTTGACCTCTACGTCAGCGATGTGGGGGTGGTCATCTGCCTGTAGATGCAAGTACGAAGTGACTTCGCTGGATTGTTGGTATGAGGGGCTGGGTCCTGTACAAAGCTCACGGCGTGAACTTCTTCACCTACGGGTGAGGATACGGCCCTTTCCCTTGTTGCTTCAAGTCGTACCAGAGTTCTCCCACGGCTATTGCAAATCCAATAGAGAGCGAGTTCGACCAAGAGCCGTTCTGTACCGGGCTTCGCCGCTCAGTCGCCTTGTGCAATTTCCGAAGGAGAGACCGCGCGTCGGACGAGCAGTGCCGATTCTCCAAACCGTCAACTCTGGGAAAGTGGAGATGCAGGGAGGGCACAAACCCCTATGGTGCTCTTTCTCCCGTTCACCGGAGGAAAGGGGACGGGTGGCCCTGGCGGCGGTTGTTAAAAAGTGCGTCATGCGCCTCCAGCCGTCCAGAGCGAGGTAGAGTTCAACAGCGGCATGACCTGGGTCAGAGATGACCAGCTCAGCGGCATGGGGGACCTTCCTGGGAGGTGAGGCATGCCGTGGAGGTTACCGCCAAACCGGGCAAGGCTGGCTGGATGAAACCACGCTCGCCAGGTGGTGTGAGGCCAGCGTTGAATCCGTCCGGGACATAATCAAGGATCATCGCTTGTGACCTGAGCTGTCTTTTCCTGGCGCTTTGCGGGCTGTCCAGAATAGTCCGTCTGACAACCTGGTTTGGGCCATGAAGGTAGCCCCGCACCGTTGCCTCAACAAGCCGCCCCGAAGGGCGGCGGGTCGGGGTTCAGAGTCCTGGGCTGGAACGTCCCTAAACCCTAAAACCTAAACCTAAACCCTAAACCCTAAAGCCTAAAACCCTAACCCTGAAACCCTAAACCCTAAGCCTTACGATAGTTAGAGGAGTACTTCCTGGTGAAGTGTCTGATATCTGTGCCCCAAAAGCCTAGACCCTACACTCCTTGTAGCCATAGAACCGCAACCCGGAACACTCCCGCCCCATGAGCCCCCTGTGAGAGCCTTGAAGCCGTTAGGCTTTCGTCTTTAGAGTTTAGGGTTCTAGGGCTTGCAGAGCCACAGACTTCTAATGTAAGGGCCTTATTGATTAGGATGGGGTTTGGGGGCCCATTATACTATACTTATCATAAGGCGCCCCTTAAATATTGTAGGAGTCCTAAACCCCAAACCCTAAAAGAAGCCCTTAATGCAGACTTTTAAACCCGGAAGAGACCCTTAATGCAGCCTTCTAGACTCTGGGGTCATTCTCGCGGCAGGAAAGGACCATCCCTATTATGGCTGTGAGGACCTGATTCCATAATAGTAGTGTAGATGGACCCTCTTGGATATGGATATAAGGATTTGAAGTTTGCAATGTTGAAGTTGTTCAAACTGGTAGTGGTTCTGGGACGTTCTTTTGCTATGCTAGCTTTGCTGGCATACGATGTTTGGCCTTCAATAACTACTCCATATCCTCTGTACCCAAAGTCTAAGGAGGACGTACGAAATGCTGAGACTGATCCCAACGACATGATCATCATCATAACCGTCCTCGTATGCACATCGATGTGATGAAGTTAATACTTAATACCAAAAACTCGGTGAATGACTAGGCTTATGGTTTAGGCATCGCTGTCCTCCATGTAGAACACCATCACACGCCGAAGAGTCGCGTCTTCGATCTCGTTGACAACATCCACCAGCATCTGCGCAACAGACTCACGTCCGAGACATACTCTACCCTAAACCCTAAACCCGTAAACCCTAAACCCAAGGAGCGCTAAACCCTAAACCTTCCCCAAAACCCCTAAACCCTAAACCCCCTAAACCCTAAACCCCTAAACCCCTACACCCCTAAACCCTTAAACCCCTAAACCCCCAAACCCCAGCCTCCCTGAAGAAAGGCGCCGGCCGACACGCAGGCGGTGGCCGCTGCGCCGGCCAAGGCCAGGGTTCTGTCCTTTAAGGGCTCCTTGGGTTTAGGGTTTAGGGTTGAGGGTTTAGGGTTTAGGGTGTAGGGTTTAGGGTTTAGGGTTTAGGTTTAAGGGTTTAGGGTTTAGGGCTCCTTGGGTTTTGGGTTCCTTGGGTTCCTTGGGTTCCTTGGGTTCCTTGGGTTCCTTGGGTTCCTTGGGTTCCTTGGGTTCCTTGGGTTTAGGGTTTAGGGCTCCTTGGGTTTAGGGTTCAGGGTTTAGGGTTTGGGGTTGGGGGTTTGAGGTTTAGGGTTTAGGGTTCTCTGGGTTTAGGGTTTAGGGTTAAGGGTTTAGGGTTTATGTAGAAGCCTTAATAATTAGAATAGGGTATTGGGGCATTATTACTATAACTATAATAAGGAACCCCCCAAATAGTATTGGTAATTATTTCGGCTCCTATAGTAAGGGTTAAGGGTTACTGTGAGGGTTACTATGATGGTGCTATATGTGAAGGTGGTCGTTTTTATTTTGGCATCGGGTTCTGGGTGCGGTCTGGGGTTTTGGGATTTCCAGTATAGGATTTATTTGGGGCTTAGGACCTGCGGTTGAGGGTGCAGGGCTGAGAACGGAGGGCTCGGCGGCAGCATCATCTTGAACCCATAACCCTAAACCCTAAACCCTAAACCTTAAACTTGTGGTAATTCTTCAACATACTTGCTTTAAGGATCAAGGGGCTTAGCAAGTGGGGTTAGAAGTAAGACACCCATAGTTTTCCCTGGTTATAATCCCAGTTGAGGGGCTTCTTATCCTACTTACGAAGTCCCATGAACCTGTAGGTGTTCCCAGCATGTTCAGGAAGTCAGGTTCTCTTTTGGCCTGGATCTCCTGAGAAGGACGTGCATTCCCAATGGCTTCTCCCTCGTTCAACAGAGCCAGCAATTAGGACCCCAATATAGACTTCGGAATCGTAGATGTTGATCTTGCAACAAACGAATCTGTTGCTTGTTCTGGAGGTGTGAGGAACTACAAAGGAGCTAAAACAACGGACTAACGCCTGACCCAAAGCGCAGTTTAGCAGCAGCATATAGATACTGTAGTATAGCACGGCATGGTAGAGTGCAAGCAGGCAGCTAGACAGACAACTCAAGAGATGGGTCAATAGATGGGTAGACAGATATGTAGAGGCTGTTTTACTTTGTGTTTGTGTTCTTGTCTTTTCCCCAACTCTTCGGCAGGTGTTTGGGCTCACTTCTGGCATCGGTTGAGATGTGGAGTATTCGAGGGTCGTCAGATTTAGCGGAGTTCGCACTGCTTTGGGCAGTGTTGCAAACCCTAAACCCCAAACCCCAAAACCCTTCCAGGCATTCAGGAATGAGTGGCAGCTTTATTCATGTAGGGCCGAGGGTGCTCTTCACATGTATAAGATACAGCTCCCCAGGGTTCCTCTGAGGCTTCCTTTGAATAAGGGTTTCCGTAAGGGTTATTCTGATGGTTCCTATGAGGTTTCTACATGTAAATTTGTAGTTCAGAGGTCGGAATAGTATAATGTATACTGGAAATACTACTTTAATTATCAAGGCCCCCACATGAGCACCCCACTTCAGTTGTTGACACTTGGAATATGGGTTCCGTTCAGGGCTTCCTATAAGGGTCAATATCAGGGTCCCTATGAGGGTTCTCTATGTAGCCAGAGGTCCCATTACTCCTTAATTGAGGAGTATGCCTTAAATTACGGGGGGCTGAAGTTTATGATTTCGGTATACCCCTCAATTAAGTGTCTTTGGCCTCTTTGGGTAAAGCCCTACTCCACTTCAGGCCTAGACCATAGACCAGAAGCCCTAGACGCCAGGCAGCGCGACAGGCAGACGCACATGACAAGCAAGTGGAGGACCCCTAAACCCTAAACCCTAAACCCTAAACCCCTAAACCCCTAAACCCCTGAACCCCTGAACCCCTAAACCCTAAACCCTAAACCCCGGAGCCGCATCAAGGGCTGGCGGATTTGGGGTTAAGGGGGTTCAGGGTGTTGGGTTTTAGGGTCTGTAGGACTTTTGGGTTTCGGGCCCTTGGGTTCCTCTAAAGGGAAAAAGAAGGGCTTGGAAATAAAGGGCTCTATAGGGAGATTTTGGATTCAGGGGTTTGGGGGTTTAGGGTCAACCCTAAACCCTAAACCCTAAGCCCTAAACCCTAAACTCTAAACCTTAAACCCTAAACCCTAAACCCTAAACCCTAAACCCTAAGTTTAGGGTTTGGGGCCCTGGCCCGGGGTTCAGGGCTTAGAGTCTGAGGGGTTCAGGTTAAGGCTTCTGGACCTAACCGAAAGGGTTTAATATAGGGGCCTAAATTAAATAGTTACCTATACTATTTTGGGGGGTCCTTATTATAAGTATAGTTCACTGGGCACCGAAACCCTATTCTAATTATTACGGCCCGTATATTAGTGCCTTTGGCCATCTTTGGTCCATGCAACTGATGAAGCGGTTCCCTCGTGACAGCTAAGTCCCTCGTGACAGCTAAGTCCTTTCTGACTCCTTTATGTACTGAATTTATGAGTATGTGCATTCTTTGCAATGTGTTTATGGCATTGTGAACATGCTTGCTTGTTCCTCGGTTCGTATATCACCTACATGCGAGCCATGAGTCTTTCTGTTGAAAGCCCGAGACCTTGAAAGCCCTTTGTGGGTGGACTGCTGCAACCTGCTCCACATTAACATTCTCCACAAACTGTTCGGTGCTGCGGATGTTTCGTCGGACAAAGCAGCTGTCATGCGGCTGTCGCCACCGCACCTTCAGAGAAGTTGCTTCGCCCTGGGGCTCCACATTGCCGCTTTCATCTCTGCTCTCTTGGCATCGACTGCGACAGCGTCCAAAGCCTTCACGAAGCAGCAACAACGCGAGAGCAGCTTCAGCGTGTTCTATCTGCTGGCCCCATATGGCAACTCCTATATAGCAGCTCTTAACTCAACTCTTGAAAACAGAGCCACAAAACCCCTTCCGGTAACTCCTGAGGAAGGCCCTCCAGGAAACTTGACAGACAGCTTGACTCAAACCTAAAGAACCCATACAGGAACCCTAAGCCCTAAAACCTAAACCCTAAACCCTTGAAAGAACCCTAAACCCTAAACCCTAACCTAAAAGGACCCTAAACCCTAAACCCTAAACCCAAACTTGCAGGGCTTCCTATTTTGGGTTTTCCATGTCCCATATAGGGGCCTAAATAATTACCGATGCTCTTTTGGTTGGGTTTAGGGTTTAGGGTTTAGGGTTTAGGGGTTGGGGTTCGTATATTAATGGGCCCCAAACCCCTAGTCTAATTATGAAGGCCTCTACATTATTCATCCACAATGTACAGATGCACGAAGTCCCGACCTACTCATGGCATTTCGGCCAGCCCAAAGCCCTAAACCCTGAACCAGAAACCCTAAACTCTAAACCCTGAACCCTAAACCCTAAACCTTAAACCGTGAACCAGAAACCCTAAACCCTAAACCGTGAACCAGAAACCCTAAACCCTAAACCCTGAACCAGAAACCCTTAGTAAAGGGATTGTGGCCAGGACAAGCCGGAGCCCGTGGTGGAAAAGGTGGGCAAACCGGATGCCGCTGCCCCAGTGAGCTTTCTGGGGTTTGGGGGTGTAGGGGTTTAGGGTTTAGGGGTTTAGGGTTTAGGGTTTAGGGTTTAGGGTTTAGGGTTTAGGGTTTAGGTCAAAACCCCAAACCCTAAACCCTGAACCCTAGGGTTTAGGGGTTTGGGGTTTAGGGGTTTAGGGGTTTAGGGTTTTGAGTCGGGATGCCGCGAGGGTTGTGTTGTCTAAAGATGTCTGGCGCGCGATGTTTGAAGGGTTTTAGGGACTTTTTGAGTGTTTATGGATATGTTTCTTTGATTTATGGTTTTTAAAAAGGGTTTTTAAAGGTTTTCTAGGGGGCTGTTGGGGTGAGGAATGCTACCCCCCTCCATGCATCTCCTCCTCCTGCTTAGGGTTTAGGGCTTAGGGTTCAGGGTTTAGGGCTAAGGGTTTAGGGTTCGGGGTTTAGGGTTTAGGGTTTAGGGCTTATCCTCCTACTCTTTGCCGGATAGTGGCAGCAGCGGCAGCAGCAGGGGCGGAGCCGTACTAACAACTTAATGGATAGATCTCTAAACTGGGGTCCGTTTTGGGGGTCCTTTTATAAGGGCGCCGTACTATATTGGGGATGAAGATGGGGCCCTAATTTAAAGAATTGCCTTGATAGACGAAGGAGATGAGATGTAGTAGAAAGTCGAGTTCTAGTGGCAGTATCGTTCCTCGCTGTAGTAAAGGTGGGTCGATGTTGGCCGGGACGGGTTGTGGGGCAATCACCCTACAGCCGCATACTTGCAGGACCATGGGACTTAGTAAGTAAGGTTTTAAGTCCCCTAATTGGGGTTATAAGTATAGTTACCAGAGTTATGAACCTACTTACTAAGTCCCATGATCCTTTAAGTAGTAGCAGAGTAGTGTCGTAGTTATAGTATTAATTAACAGGTAGCAACAAACTCCAGAAAGCCCTCTGTACCCTCAGCCCCAAACCCCGAAACCTCAGTAAATCAAACATAACGCAGATCCGTAAACCCTAAACCCTAATCCCAATTCCATATGGGGGTTTCCGAAAATAAGGTACCCTAATATAGTACCCTAAATAGTAGGATCCTTATTTTTAAGGACCCCCAAGTAAGGTACCCCTTATTTTCGGA
>CAJNDV010028602.1:19560-35704 GCA_905221635.1 Symbiodinium sp. CCMP2456 | reverse complement strand
AGTGGCGGTGGCAGTAGCAGCAGCAGAGCAGTAGAGCAGTTGATCAGTAGAAGCAAAAGAAGCAGCAGTAGCAACAGCAGCAGCAGTAACAGCAGGAGCAGCATGAGCAGCAGTAACAGTAGCAGCAGTAGCAGTCGCAGCCGTAGCAGCAGCGGCAAGCCGCGGCAAGCAGCGGCAAGCAGCGGCAAGCAGCGGCGGCGGCGGCAGCAGCAGCAGCAGCGTAGCAGTAGCCGGCAGCAGCAGGTGCTAGACATCGTGCACCAGCAGTGGTCCTACTCGCCATCACAACAAGCGTATTCGCGTCAACCGAGCACGCCTCCCCTGCCATCCAGGAATGCTCTCAATGATGGCGGGTCCGTGGAAGGCTGCGTTCGTGGGCTTGAGTGCGATGGCATCCCGCGACCTGCAACATCGGTGGAGATCTTAAGCAACACGCAAGGCCGGGGGTTTACGATTTGGTGTGTAGGTCTGGGGTTTGAGGCTTCAGATTCGGGTTGGTGACGTGATTAGCATTCAGTGGTTGGGGCTTGGGGATCAAGGCCTAGAGAGGGGTGTGTGGGTTTAGGTTCAAGGAACATGAAGCAGCCATGCTTGGTCTTACTTGCAGAAAGTTTAGGCTTCATGGCCTTTTACACTTGCTGGGATTGAGCCGACGGTCGGCGACTTGGCTTTTTATGATCGACAGTGAGTGGCATGCCTCCCCAAAGGAAAGTGCAGAAAGGCAGATCGTCATATGCAAGGGTTGAGGCCTTGGGGTTTTGGGTTTACGGCATGGGCTTGGAGTTGATCAAGATCTTGAGGAGAGTGAGATGCGAGCCCTGAACCTGAACCACGAACACTAGTAGCTTAAACCTCAAATCGTCAGCACACCCTGAAGTTCATCGCATTGTCGGGTTAGGCGCTTGGTGTTTAGGGCCTGAGCGGCAGCCTGCATTGAAAGCTCGGCAGGATTTGGCACTGGGGACTACACCAAGGGTGCCAAGCCAAACACGTGGACTCTCGATGAGAACTGCAGCTTGGCCCTCGCTTGAAAAATGCATTTGGGTGATAGGGCATATTTCGGATTACGTCGCAATCTGGTTAGTTCTTGTTTCAACACTTTCGTGGGTGCGAGGTTTGCAGATGTTGTAGCTTTTTTGGCAGGGGTTTGTTCTACAGGGGCCGATCTGCAGGGAGTCTGTGCTGCTTAGGGGGTTTATTAATCTAGATTAAGTGGCTCTCCCTCTTTGCGGAAACAAGCTCGGGGGAGTTGACTCGTCTTCAGAGGGTTTTGATCAGGGTTCAGGGTTGAGAGTGTAAGGTTTTGGTTTAGGGGTTGGGGTGGCGGCATTAATGTTTTCAGATTTAGGGCTGAGGGTTGAGGATTGGGATGTCTGGCCTCAGGGTCTGAAGTTCTAGGAGTCTTTGGGTGTGAAGCCGTTTTCCTTCGCGAGGCATGTGCGCTAAACGAGAGGGGGACTGACGATCAAATCCAACCTGCCGGTTTACTGAACCACAAAAACGTACTACCCCCAAATCCTCGTTTCGTAATTCTCAAGAAACCAACTTCCTGGACCAAGGTGAGGTGGTAGCATTCAACTTCTTTTCCATCGGTGCCCCACCCTCGGTGCACAAAGCGACGCTGCCGCATGGCAGCTCTTGGAAGCTCGTTTAGGGTCTGTTTTCATCGCATTTTTGGTCTGGGGTCAGTGAGTAGGGTTTTTTCCATCACAAGCGAATGGAAGAAAGAAAGAAAGAGCGAATGAATGAATAAATGAATGAGTGAAAGAATGAGCGCATCGAGGATCTCATGACATCATGAAGGAAGGAACGTTTGAACGAATGAATGCATGAATGAAAGGTTGATGAGACAATGGGCGAAAGAGCAACCGAATGAATGACCGAATGAATGTATGCCAAGGCATGCCCACGTATGTGTGAGTATGTGTGGGTATGATTGCGTATGATTGCGTATGGTTGTGTTCGATTGCGTATGAACGCATGCATGCATGCATGCAGGTATGTATGTATGTACGTATGTATGTTTTTGTATGTATGTATGTATGTATGTATGTATGTATGTATGTATGTATGTATGTACGTGGGTATGTATATATGTATGTATGTATGTATGTATGTATGTAGGTAGGTAGGTAGGTAGGTAGGTAGGTAGGTATGTATGTAGGTTTGTATGCGCACATGTAAGTATGCATACATTCATGCTTTTCTGTCTTTCTGTCTGCCTGCGTGTCTGGTCTGCCTGTCCGTCTTTCTCTCTGTCTCTGTCTCTGTCTCCGGCTCTGTCTCTGTTCCGTCTGTCTGTCTGTGTCTGTCTGTACGGATGCATGTATGTGCATTCCTGCATGCATGCACGCGTACAGACATACATGGATCCTCGCATGCATGCATGCATGCATGCATGCATGCATGCGTGCACTCATACATACATAGGTCCATGCTCACAACCATGCCACGCCATTCCATGCCGTGGTCTTCCATGAAATTCCTTCTCGCTGCATTACATTAAACTACAGTACGTTGAACTACATCACACTAAGCTACATTACATTATATTGCATTCCGCTGCATTGGCATGTGCGTGAACATTCAGCGAGTCTTGCATTACACAACGTTGCAGCAAATTATGTGACATCACTTAGCAGGTTCTACGTTACGTTACATGTGCAACACATGACATGACGGTACATGTCATCTGCGTTAGATAAACATGCGTGGCATGACATTACACCACGTGTCATTTGACAAGACATGAAATCACGTTACATAACATCGCAGTACAGTACATTACATTGCACTACAGTACCGTACCCTCATGGCATGGCATCACAGTACAGTACGCTAAGTTTCGCTACATAGCATCACATGACATTACATTACATCACATGCCATGGCATAACAGTACATCGCATTACAGTACAATACAGTACATCACATGACATTACACCACACTGCGCGACCTTAGATTGTACTACATTGCGTTATGCCACAATACAGTACACTACATGACGTTGCGCCACCTGATCTTACTGTGCGTGACATGACATCAGGTGGTATGACATGGGATGGCATAACATGACATAACTGGACATGGCGTTACACAGGATGACATAACATGAGATTGGGTTGCACTGCAGTATATTACACCATACTTTACTTTATGCTACACCGTAGAACAGGTTACAATGCACCACGCCACATCACAGTGTAATACCTCACTTCAGATAACCTCTGCTGAGACGACATGAGCCCTAGTCTTCAACCCTGGGACGCCTCAAGCCAGGTTCTTCAACTCTGCGGAGGACCAGGGAGCCAGCTTTCGCGCTGGGGTCGCTTCAGGTTTGACTGTAAGGACAGGGTCCATCGACGTGAGCATGGCAGATGTTGGTTTGAAGTTCGAACAGGTCCAGTGAGTGCGGTACGCACCGTGAAATCAGAGCGGGCTTGCACCGGCAGACTTCAATCCTAAAGCCCGGAAGGCCAAGAAAGATTTAGTTTTGGTAGACATGCACAGGCTGCCACCGGCTGGGAAAGCCCAGTTACGGAGGCATCTCTTTTCCCCTGGGTCCAGGTTGGTCGGAGCAAAATTTCTCTCGAGCCTACGCGCCTTAAGCCGTAGCCCACTGCTTTCTCCATCTCCAGAGCTGACCCAGCTTAATGAAGCCGACACCTTGCAAAGCAAAGGTGGCTTCCAAAGACGCTTTAAGCATTGGACTCCAGGCTCATGCGCCCGAAATCCCAGTGCGAGTCAGGGCCGGAATTGTAGGGTTGGTGGCTTCTAGATTGTCCTTTGAAGCTCCGAACCTTTGTAGCCGCAACCCCCACCCCTCATAGACCCCTCCGGGTTCAAGGGTGGTGGTATTATTTGGGCATTTCTTCTACACAAGGAAAGTGGACAACCACATGCCCAGCCGCCCCGATAAACAATACCCAACTAATCTGGCGGCCGAGTTCAAGCCAAAGCAGAGATCCCTAAACCCTAAGCCCTAAACCCTCAAGCCTGAGGCGCTCAGGCGCCTTGGGGGTCCAAGCTTTCGTCAGCCTCTGACGCCAGGTGCCCGGCGGCTCTCTGATGCGACCTTCGCAACTCAGAGCTGAGGGAGTGTTAGTGTCTGTGGCTACCTTTTGAGCCCTGAACCACTAACCGCTCACCCTAAACCCTTGAACCCTCAGGGTGGGATGGGTTAGGGCTGCAGGGCTGAGAGCAAAGGCCTAGTTTTGCTTGAGGTCTGGGCTCGTCGTGGTGGTCTTGATTCCCGCAAGGTGTACTATCGGCACCCTGAAGCACAGATGTCCCGAAATCTCAAATCTCGCTGGGCTGCGCACCTCGAGCATACTGTAGACTGTAGACATCACAGGCAGCTAAGTCCGGCTCTCAATGCTTCATCAACTGCAGCTTGCACAGTTAAAATTCCAGACCCAAGTGTTAAATCCCCAAAACCCTAAACGCAAAGCCCTACATTTGGACCGGAAGGCCCAACAGTACTAGAGACCCAAACCTGCACAACACTAAGCCCTAAAATCGTAAACCTCTATAAATCGCGACCTGAAGAGTTCCTCTGAGCGAGCGCCTAGGGGCTCTCGAGAGAAGCGCGGATAAGCCCAACAAGCACAACAAAACCCTGTTACCCAAGAAGAGTCCATGCAGGCCGAGGAGGAGGTTGAAGAGTTCAAGAAGCCACCTCTGCCGCTCGGTTCGTGTTGGACTTAGGGGGGGCTTTAGGTTTAGGGCTTGAGTCTTTAGGACCATACTGTAGTGATCCAGGGATGTTCAGGGTTTGAGGCTTGTGGAGCTTTTGCTATGGGGCCTGCAGGGTTTCGGATTTGAGATTTGTTGTAGCGGCGTTCAGGATCTCACTTTTTGGCACATTTGGGAGGTCCTGGGTTCTTCCGAGTTACAGCAGTTACTCAAGGCACGTCGAGGCGCCTCACGGTAGGTTGAATCGGGTTTCGGGTTGCGGGGCCCCAAACCCCAAATCAACGAAGCCTCGAAACACTCAGCGCCGACTCTCGGCTTTGGGGCCCAACAAATATCTTTCACCTGAAACGTGCTACTTCCTGGAGCCCTAAACCCGCAAAGCCCTGAAAACCAGAGGAATGCCATGCTGAACAGCTTCGACTTCGAGAGCGTAGCCCGCGAGGCCCGGCATTTCGACTTGACAAGATCCGGATGTCTCTATTATACGACGACGACGACGACTACTACTACTACTACTGCTACTACTACTGCTACTACTACTGCTACAACAACAACAACAACTACAACAACAACAACAACAACAACAACAACAACAACAACCACAACAACAACAACAACAACAACAACAACAACAACTACTACTACTACTGCTACTACTCCCACTACGAATACTAGTATACTACCATGCTACATGACTTGGGTTTGAAGGTCTCACGGTTGTAGGATGTTGCAGGGTTTTTAGGGCTTTAAGGTTTACGGCTGAGGACTAAAAGCTCAGAGCTTCAGGGTTTGTTTAGGGGTCTAGTCGTCTCGTCTTGGAGTTGAAGGGGTGTAGGGATGTAGCGCAGGGGCTTTGGGGTTTGTAGTTAGTGTGGCGTCGCTGTACAGTAGAGGAGTTTCGTCGTTTCCAGGATTTGGATTTAGTTTCTTTAGAGAGGGATGTTTCAATCATTGGGTGTGGGGTGGGTTCTGCTGCTCATGGAAAGGGCACTGTCGCGTTGGTGGAATCAAGCCGCCCGCCTGTAAACTGCCCTAAACTGCAGAACCTCGAAGCCTCAAGCCCACTTTCGGAGACTGGAGCCCTCTGACCGCAGGTCATGGAGCCGCAAGCCTGGGGATACTACTCCTCGGGCGGCGATGACGAGATCACGCTTCGGGACAACCACCTCGTTCCTGGGACACGAACCCTGAACCTCTGAATCCTGTAACTAAACCCCCTGAAATCACGAAACATTCTAACTCCAGAGATTCAGACCCGAAGACCCGAAGTTCAGGCTGTCGGTTTGGAAATCAGGGTCTGCCTTTTGCTGCTATTGCAGAAAAGGCCCTTTACTCAGAGACTCCAAAATCCATGAACGAAGGGGCCAGCCTTATATCATACGAAGGGTCCCAGCTTGGGTGCATTCCTTAATGGGGGTGTTCAGTCTCGGGATATTTGTGGTTAGTTTGGGTGGCAGCCCCCAAGTAGAGTGCTACGTCAGGTTTCAGGGAAACAGTAGACCCCTGGTTTGCACACTCACTTTGTCGCGATGACCTTCAAAGAGTTGCACAAGAAGACGAAGGGAACCTGATAGTTCCTCAGCTCTAATCTCATGTCTCCGTTTAGAAGAGGGGATGATACTCTACCTTGAACTTGTCCTGGGGCTTGTGTCCGGCTCGTGGTTGCTAATGGATGTACATGGAGTTGGCAGCCATGTGGCTTCCACCATCCTGCGGCGTGTTCTGTTTTGCCGCGCTGCGAGCATCGACTTCAAGTTGCCAAGGGCTCAAAGCTCGATCAGTCACGACCAGTCGCTCTGAAGCTTCCGTGCTCCATCACGGTGTACAGCAGCCATGGAGTTCGGTATCTCAGACCTCGCGAAACTGTGCAAGAAAGCGGTGGCAATGGCGGAGGAGAAAACACAGGGCTTGGTAGGCAAGCTCGTCGCCAAATCAAGTCACCTGGCGGACGGTGCGATTGATTTTATGGGAGAGTTCGTCGACGGGGTAAAAATTTTTGGATGCCCTTCGCGACCACAGCTCGCAACTGGAATCTGCCACTCGGAGCTGCACGGAAGGCGAGGATGATCGACCTTCGAGCCTGAGCAATGTGCACCATGTTGAGATGCCGTTGGGCACCCAGCACCAAATGCACCAATTCTTACACCAGGTCCTGTAAGGGGAGTCTTTTCTCAACAGCTACCCCGCAGGCTCAGAGTCGTTGAAAACTCAACCGGCTTGATTCTCCCCTAGAGACCCTAGGCTCAGGTTCCGGCCTAGCCAAGGAGTGCCTCAGCGATCATCCTGAACGGATCAGCTTGCCTGTGTTCTTGCAGCTGCCCGCTTGGAGATGGCAAAGCCTCTCTAACGTCGAACTCCGCCTTGAACTTTGCACAGGAAGTCCAAAATCTGCGAGCTCACCAAAGTGACTCACGGCATGCATATTTCCACGCCTTGAAAACGTAACCAGCACCTTAAATCCCAGGTTTCCTCCAAGCCCCAAGCCCTACCTGGACCCTGGGCCCTGAACCCAACCCTCAATCCTCAACCTGAAGCCCTAAACCTTAAGTTCAGGATTGAGCCCTTAACCCTCAAGCCTCAGCGGAGCCCATCGTCACTTGGGCAACCCTGCGCTGATACTCATACCAAAAGGGGAGTTCGGATTTGAGGGGATACAAGGCTGAGGGTCAAGGGTGCACGAGAATGTAATTTTGGAGTATGAAAATAATGATTTAAAAGAAAAAGTTAAAGAATATATATTACAAGAGCAGTTATTAAATATCAGAAAAGTATTAATTTTGTTATCGGGCTCAGGTTTTAGAGTTGACATTGGGCCGGACTTGCAGGAAATAGCTTTCCGGTTAAAGAGGGCAAGGGCTATTACAAAACGCCTCTCTGTGCCGAAACCCTGTGCTGACGATGAACGCCACAGTTCATGATTCATGCCTGTAGCCGGGGAACGGCACTCGTAAAGATGTGAAGAGGCAGCAGTACCATGGAAGTCTCAGGCTTTCCAGCGCATCACGATGCGCCCCCGGATCCTGGTTAATGTGCGGGACGTGTGCTCAGATAAGAGGGAAAGCCGCAGCTCTATCGGAGCGTCAAGTTGTTGGGTTCAGGTTCGGTAGTAACGTCTAGGGTTTCACGGCCTCGAGTCCACACAGCAGGTTTTTCTTTGTTTGTTGGAGGCTTGCTCTTGCAGTTTCAGGATGCCGGGTGTCGAGGATCTTGGCGCATCGATGTTACGTACGGTGGCTTCATCTGATGCACAGTGACCGGAAAAGTGGAACAGGGTTGTCTGCTTATTCGTCAGCGCAGGCTTTCAACATGAGCAAAAGGGCGAAAGGAGCAACGCCCTCGAGCGGTTTGGTATTGGGCTGAAGCTTAACACCCCAGACTCCCGACCCTCAGCTTCACAGCGCTCCCTGCTGCCAAAGTTAAACCTTGATCCCGAGACCAGAAACCCAACTCCCTGAACCCGACCCCAAAGCCCTAAACTCCAAGCCCCAAGCCCTCAGACCAAACTAAACCCCTCAAGCCTCAATGCCCGGGCGCTGAGGAGATCGACATGACCACTCAGATCCTAGGCCGCTTGGCGCTTTGAGGTGTAGGCTTTGGGTTCGGGGGGCAGCGGTTTAGGGTTTCAGATAGGGTTGAGGGTGCTCAGTCAGAGTTGTGAGATGTAATATTTGGAATTTCGAGTTTATTCATGTTCGCGATCATAAGGCGCATTTGCGCATTCGAGGTTGAGGATTTGTAAGGTCAGCTCGGGAGCCCGGCTTGAGGGTTCAGGTTTGCCAGGGTGTTAAACTTAAAACACGCCACCGTGAATTGGGGGTGGTGGGTGGGTGGGTGGGGGGGGGGTGTTCGCAGCTTTTGTGGAGTTGTCCGAGGGGTCTCAAAGCCGCAAGGGTTCAGGACTCAGTGATTGATGGCCAGCGCAGGGTGTAGTGACAGGGCAGTGATTGGATTCAACTTGTGGGATGTAGGTGTGCACGGTGGTACTCTTGATGTGGTTCTGTTCTGCTTCGCCTCATGCAGAAACCGCCACCGTGGCAGTTCAGACTGCAATGCTCGGCCCAGTGCTCTACGTCATGCTAACACACACGAGTATGGGATCTCCCCCCTACCCCCGACCGACAGGCGTATGACAGTCCAAACCCTGAGCCGTGAACCGCAAGCCTTGCAATATTTGCACTATCTGCCCTACGGCGCTTGACAAAAGAGGCTACCGATGTCACATCCCATGTGGCCAAGCCTGCCATACAGGGTCCAGGGCAGAAGACCGATCATGATGACCTGCCACATAGATAGGATGCCCTTTCTTCCGAGGTGTCCCAGCGTCTGTGCCCCTGCAACTGGGTCTGCATCAAGTCGACAACCTTCGATACTACAACTCTTGACTTCGGGCTTCTGCCTTGGGGATGTCCTAGGCGCAGGTTTTGCAGCCACGTCCCAGCAGCTGCGAGCTCGGCCCCAACATCGGAAATCAGAAAGCCTCGGAAAACCCCTAAAGGCTTAAACTCTGAGCTGGAAGACTTTTGAGGGACCTGGATTCTGGGCTTGACTTGGAGATCAGAGATCCGCAAGATCTTAGAAGCCCGTGTAGTCTGATAGCGCCGATAGAAGTTTAAGTTTCTACAGACAACCTGAATCAGGATTAACTATTTAGGGTTTAGGGTTTAGGGTTTAGGGTTTAGGGATTGGAGGAGGTCTCAGAGTGCTCGGGATCTCGCAGACATGGGGTGAATCGCCGGTCTGGGCCTCCGAGTGTTTACGGCGGGTTCGCGGGTTTGGGAATCCTGTACCTGGGTGCGCTTCGGATTTATCGGGGCTCTGGGGATACTGGAGAACCTAGACAAGCTGCCGTAAGCCCGAAACTTACACCAGAGGCCCTGCAGAACCAAACCTCAAACCCTCCGAAGCCCTCAAAGGTACTTCACAGCCACGGCCCTGGCGAAGCTTGCTCACCAGGCCCCGGGGCCGTTTTCTGACCATTGCAAGGTGTTCGTGCTTGGGTCAATGAGGAGTCATATTGATCCAGGGTTTGGGGGCTGGAGGATTCTGGAAGCTTCAGGGCTTGAAGCCTTGAGGTTCGAATTCTGGCACTGGAAGCCTGTGCCTGGAAGAGCGCAGTCTTCAAGCCACGCAGCCCTTCTCATCCGTCAGGATGGAGAGGTGGCGATCGTGAAGGCTGGGACTTGGGGTTCTGGCTCGTTCCTGTAGAAGGGCGGGGAGTGCAACCCGATATCCGACTCTTCGTCCGCGCACAGGAGCAGCTAGGAAGCTCTTGGTTTTTCTGGTCGAAGTATTGGTCCAGAGCTGCCAACTTCCCAGTCAGGCGGCCAAGAAGGCTGGCGTGCCCTACATGCAGCTCGGCCGTTCAAACCGAGCCCAGAGCCCTCGCCAGCATATCAGGAGCCTCAAAATGTATGCTCCAAGCCCTTGGTCAAAAGTACCGGGGACGCTCCTCGCTCTTCAACCCCGACTGCCGTCAGAAACACGAACCTCAGCAAATGCACGGGTCAGAATGCCTGCCGAAGACTCGGGACGCATTGGACCCTAAACCCTCAACTCTGCTGAAAGCATTGTGAAGCTCCGGGCTGATTCCACCTACCCGTGCTCCGATTTCTCCAAAGCACCAAAACGGATTCGCTAAATCCGAAAGCTGATGCTTCCGGACTTCTCGTAAGGGCCAAACCGAATGAGCCCAATTCTCCAAGGCCTGGCTGCCTGTGTCACCCAAACAGCTGAACCCTCCCCCACACCTCCCAAGCCTAAACCTTTGACCTCAACTTACTCCCAGAAGATCACCAGCCCCAAGAGTCAAGCCCTTAAAACCTCTTCTTTTGACAACTCTGAGCTCCAAGAGCCCCTCGAGAGCCCCAGGCTTCCAACCCTGAGCTCCTACACTCTTGATGAGATGCTGGCGGCACGGACGGGGCTCTAAGATGAACTTACACAAATTGAGGTTTAGGGCTGAGGAGCTGGTGAGGGGAGTGGTTGAGCGTCATTGGTTTTGGGGCTCCAGGTTTGGGCTCGAGGATTAACGCTTTAGCTTGTGACACGGTGCACCCGGCTAGAGGAGAACTTCTGGCCACAACCCATTCAACTCAAAAATATTCAGTTGTTTCTGCTTATTTATGCACAAGCGGCTCGGGGTGTGGGCATCCCCGAAAGTGGATCATCTCTTTCATATTGGGCACAGGACCCCGGACCAGCAGGTGTTCTCCCAGCTGTACGTGAACCCAGAGCGCTCGAGGTGGGGACGGAGGGTTGCGGACACGTTGGTTGAAGCTCCGACCTTGCTGGCCATTCCTTTCAACAAGCCCTGCAACACAAGTTCTACACGCTTGTCAATCCTAAACCCTTTAGTGCTTTGGGAACGGAGCATCCTGCACCCTAAACTCCCCGGAGCTGTGATGTAAAGCCGTGCATGACGTCTCATCTTTGTCTCCAGAGGTCCGAGGAGTATGTCAAGAAGCTGGAGGACGCGGGTGTCAAGGTGCTCGCTTGAGCGCGAAAGTCCTCTGTTTGCTTAGAGCAAACCCTAAGATCGAAACAGTGGCTCTTCTTGCTACATCTTGCCTGGTTTGATCGTGCAGGCGCTTTCGCAGATTTTGTGGTCCTGTGGTCCAAGGCCCTTCCAGGAAACGCCCTCCCACTCTCCCCTCGTCCCTTCATGGACTCACCACCACCCCCCAAAACCAGAAACTGCAATCTCGGAAAAGCTGCAAGGCGCTCTTCGTCACCGTGGATGCACCCCAGCTCGGCCGCCGCGAGAAGGACATGAGGCCGGCCAGGAGTAGAGCGCGTTTTGCGGGTATTCTGGGTTAGTTCGTGAGGGTTTGGGGTGTTGTGTTGGGTTCGGAGGGTTTGTAGTGTCGAGCCTTTGGGGCCGAAGCAGGAACTGAAAGGTCCAAAGCTTTGCAGGTATGACACCCCAAGCCCAAGCCTCGATTTCGGAATGCACCAAATCTTCCGGAGGCCTCTTCAAGCCCCCAAAGCGTCGACGCCCCTGGACTCCTGAAGGTAGGGCTTCACCCTTTCGAGGACCCCTTGAAGCCCTGAGCCTTCTTTGGGGTTTAGGGCTTTGGGTTTAGGGGTTTAGGGTTTAGGCTTTAGGGTTTAGGGTTTAGGCTTTAGGGTTTAGGGTTTAGGGTTGCAGCTAAGCCAGACATGGCATGCAGGAACAAGTTCACCCAGCAGGGCTCGGATGTCCAGGGCGACGATGAGGACGACGGTGCTCCGCTGCTTTGAAAGCTCGAGATAATGCCTGGCCCTAGTAGCAACAAGGACATCAATTAAACATGAACACACCATCGTCCTGATCACGGCCATAATCATCCTCATGATCATGGTAGTGGTGACGATGTGGTTCATGATCGTGAGCATTGTAGGAATAAGAAGAGTCGTCATCACCATTGCCATCAGTCAGTTTTAGTCATGGTCCTGCTCCTAGTGACTGCTGGCCCAATTCGAGGCTTCAGGTACCCCTTGTTGCAACAACCTTTGTAACCCGGGGCTTAAGCCCAGGGCTCAGATACCCACTGACTCTCGCCCCCAACACTGGCGCCGGAGCTTGGAAAATCCCGGAGCCAAAACATCATGCGCATACCCATAAGGTGCAGAAGAATCCACAGGTCTGTTGCAAGAAGACTGAGAAACCTTGAGCAACCGCAAGAGCACAACTTTGTACTGTCCATCATCGTAATCCTCTCGTCGAAGTGTAGATCCTGACCGCCGATAAATCTTGAGCGCTGAAATGGACGTTTCAGAACAGAAAGGTCCCGAATGTAGGGTCCGATTTGTACGAACCTTAACATAAGGACCCTTACATATATTGCTAAAGCCAATTCCAGAGCAGGTGCTGTGGACCGTTCCCAGGGTGCTACCCGCGCCATCAGCAGCAACTCTGCGCAACTGTGAGTGTTGGGCTTCGCCGTTTATTGGGCCTTCGGGGTGCATGGTGATTCAGATCGCTCTGCGTGGAGCATCGGGGTTGAGGGATTTAGGCCCTGAGAGTTCGAAGCCTGAGCCCCAGGCTACATCGACCCTGGCCTCAACTGGGAGGAGCTGCAGCTTACGCCGTCAGATCGGCAGCTTTTGATAGGGTCCTCGAAGGTTCAGGAGGGCTTCGGTTTGGATTTTTCAGTAGCACGTAGTCCAAAAAATCGCGAGGGGGTGTAGTCTTGGGCCGGGCGCAGTGGGTGTTAGGGCTTGGGGTTGAGGCAGCCCGGGGCCCGAGCCCTGAAAGCTGATGCCAGGACGTGCCGTGGCTCAAGAGCATCACGAAGATGAAGGTCGGACATGCAATGTAGTAAGTAGCAGTGTTCAGAGTTGGGTTTGAACATTGTGGGTTTCGGATTCCCGAACGTGAGCTTAGGTCCAAACTATGCGGCATTTCGGGTGTCTTGCAAATCCTTCCATGGGAAAGTGGCTCATGTTGGTCTTTATTTTTGTGTTCATGTGGATCTTTTCTCATGATGACTCTGGTCTGTTTGTCTGTGCCACAATAGTACGTGTACTGCTAGTAGTAGTGGTAGTAGTCATGGTAGTGGTAGTGGTGGTGGTAGTAGTAGTAGTAGTAGTAGTAGCAGTAGCAGTAGCAGTAGCAGTAGCAGTAGCTGTAGCTAGCAGTAGCAGTAGCAGTAGCAGTAGCAGTAGCAGTAGCAGTAGCAGTAGCAGTAGCAGTAGTAGTGCTTGACGCAAAGCAAGACTCTGCAAATGGTAATTCCCCAAATGCGTGACGCAAGACAAAAGCCTCGAGAAACTGCATTCGCCCAATATCTTGGGGCAAAACAATACCCTACAAGTTGGAACTCCCCAATAGGTTGACGCCAAACTCTGGCAGATTGTAATTCCTCAACAGCTTGAAGCAAAGCAAGACCTTGCAAATTGCAATTCCCGAATGGCCTAACACAAGACAGGAGCCTTGAAATTGCACCCCAATAGGTTGACACAGCGCAAAACCCTGCAAATTGTAATTCCTCAGTAACCACAATTCCCCAATAAAAGGAGCCTCAAAATTGCACTCCCCCAAAAGCGTGGCGCAAAATGGGACTCTGCTATCTGTGTTTCCCCAATAGCTTGACACAAAACAGTAGCAAATGCTGCAAGTTACGGTTTGCAACCAAAACAGAGAGCCAACGTTGAAGCGATAGGAATCCAAAATCTCCGACCCGAAAAAGAAACGCAGTACGTGTAGGACTGTCCAAAACAGAAGAAAGGACATAGATGAACAGAACGGAAAAAGACACAGGTTAACCAAATCCATGTGTAGGCGATCAAGAAAAGGGGGCAAAAGATGTACATGAAGAGGAAAATCAGCAAGGGAAGCGCAGAGGAAAATACCAGAATCAACACCGAAAAAAGACACAGATCAACAGAGACGAAAGGGCACAGGCCAGCACGAAAACCAGCACGAAAAAACAAAACAAGTTAACATTCGCTCCCTTCCATGCGCATCCCTAAATCCTAGATCCTACACACTTACATTCAGCAGCTCGTGTCTGCTGCAACTGGCACCAGGCCTTCCGACCCCTTGGGCACCTCCACACTGAGTGGTTCTAAAGCTGCAGACCCAAAGCCCGGCGGCTTTGTTGGCACATTCTCCCCACCAAAACGACTCGCGCAGTCCTGGCTCTTTCCCGAGCTGGGACGAGCCGTCAATGAATCCTGGTGATGCCGGTGCCTCTCCGACGAATCTCGTCGTCTCCTGGCTCCAGCCTCATTTCCTTGCTCTTGCCCAACGACTTCCCGCGTTTCACCTTGACAACCTGTTCTGTGGCTTTTGTAAGGTCCCCTTTTTGGGCCCAAAACGACCATCTGCTTTTTCGCTCGTCCGATATGAGGCCATGCCGATCGGCAGCGACGACAGCCTCACAAAAACTCCCACATGCTCCTATTGTGTGCAGTTTGTGTCATGCCCGCCGACAGAATTCCTTCACCCCAAGACCATATTGATCCAAGACAGCCTGACCAAAACCCAACATTACTGTCGAGGTTCATCCGCCATGACTTGTGTTCTGTGGAAGGCCCTCGCTAATTCTCCAGCTGGGACGCCAAGAGATCTTTACAAACTGAATCATAAGATGTCTGAACTGAGGTGGTCTTCCACAAAGTATGACGTAAACACATCCTGAACTGTGAATTCTTACAGACAGTCAAACGCCGGCAGCGCTTGTGGAAAAGGTGCTGCTGAAGGGCGTGCAGTGCGCCGAGGATGCCGTGTCCGCTTACAAGGCAGATTCGGGTCTTCGAGACTATTCTACAGATTGCAGCAATGCAGGAACAAGTACATGGTACCATGATTCCTTCATGCCCGCTGCATCATCTTCAAGTCGTTAGCCCAGTCCAGCTCTCAAAGCCCACCTCAATCGCTAAACCTTCAACCTAAACCCCAAAATCCTTAAGCCCAAGCCCTAAGCCCTCATTCCTAGTCCTATCTCATGGCAAGGCTGGTTTGTCAGGCTGCGTGTTGTCCAACCACGGCGGCAGGCGAGCTTCTACTTATGGTGATTCTGTTGCAATAATATCAAAGTCATGGTTGTTGCTGTCCTATTGACTTATGACTGCTTGTATTGGCATTGAGACTAGGGTCAGTATGCAGAAACTGATGATGATGATGATGATGCTGGTGGTGGTGGTGATGATGATGCTGGTGGTGGTGATGGTGGTGATGATGATGACGACGGTGACGGCTGGTCATCAACACTGTCTACAATGTAGCTGTAGCGATGGGACTCCTCAGAACGAAAATTGCTAGCATTGCTGCTATCATTAGTCTGGTTGAGGGTTTTGTGTACTTCGACGAAGAAATATTCGGGACCCCGATTTGCGTTATTTTTTAGATTGTTCGTCAACCCTAGTACGTTGATCAGTCTGAAGACAGATTGGAGGTTCGCGGGCCTGGGGTGTCGGGTCAAGGGTCTGGGATTGAGGGTTTCCGGTATTGGGCATGGGGTTTCTAGTCTGGGTTCAGGATTCCGGTGTTCATGTTTCGACACGAGGAATCTAAGGCTCAACTGTACGGCCGCAAAAAAGTGTTTCCTTTGCGAGCAGACTCTGACGTGAGTTTTGCACATCTCCAATTCGGAGAGGCGTCTTCTTGACCCGTCGGATGTTGTACAGGTGATGTGCTTGAGTACGTATTTGTGTTAACCGCCATTGATTTTGTGGCAGACAGTTGTTGGCGTAAGCTTCCGCAGTACCTGTGCCAAGGTGAGATGCTTTGCAAAGGAACGGCTCCGTAATGGACAGAATCATAGTGATGCCATTCATGGTGTGGGAATATCGCCCCACACCCCAAGCCCTTGCAACAGACCCGTCAGAAGACTCTGACAACACGCAAGACACCGCGGGGCGGGGCTGGGTTATCCAGGCATTCAGGAGTTGGGTTTGTGGGGGGCGTAGTTTGTTTTGACAAGGCCGTCGTAGAGTTCAAGTGGAGGTTGTAGTTGTTTGGCT
>CAJNDV010028602.1:7060-14560 GCA_905221635.1 Symbiodinium sp. CCMP2456 | reverse complement strand
CGGTGGGCTTGAAGCGGACCTTGGCACCCACATGTGGCTTCATGTACGGGAATCCCAAACACAACCATGTGATAGCCCACTATAAGCCACCATGAAAACTACTGTACACAATGACATGACACACCAAGCATGCTTTGCATCTCCATAAGACTTGATGAAACCCTGCACGTACCGATCACACCCCGCAAAAATCCTTTTGAAACTTTCCCAAACCCACCAAACAGCTCCTGAAACCCTCCAAACCCCGGAACCCTATTCCTCAAAGCCCAAACCCCAAGCCTCAGCCCTCAACACTCTAAACCCCGAGCCCTAAACCCTAAACGCCAAGCCTAAGCCCTGAACACATTCTAAACACCTATGTAATAACCTAAAGACCCTTTTTTTCATAACCTACAGACACTTTTTTTCAATCAAAGGCGCACCTACCAGGGCCTGGAACCGGCAGCCAAGCTCTGAGCCGCCTTTTAAAGCCGGGGGCAAAACGGGGCCGACGGTGACAGGGATTTCGGGTTCGGGTGCATTTAGGGTTTAGTGCCGAAGGGTTTGGGATTTAGGGCTTTGTGTGTAGGATTTCGGGTTACCATCAGTGAACCAGGGCTATCATGGCTTTACGGTAGTGTGGAGGGTGTTAAATGTAGGAATTTGGGCCAGTTAAGGGCTTTTGAAAGGGCTTCGAAGGTTTTTTTTGGGATTTACGGATCAAGGGCTTTGCTGAGGATGGCAAGGCCTGAGGCCTTTGCAGCATTCAGGGGTAGGCGCGAGATAGGCGGCTTGAGTTTGGAGCCAAACTGTAGACAATCAAACCCCAGTCCGCCGTAAACCCTAAACCCTAAACCCTCAACCCTAACCCCTCAACCCTAGCCCCTAAACCCTAAACTACACCGCAACCCAGAGCCTGAACCCGAAACACCAAACCCTGGGCTTCAGAATCTCCAACCCCATAACCTCAAGAGTCAGCGGGTTCCTCTAGCCTGACCCCGGGCCTGGCTTGGCAATGCTTTGAGCAAGAGGGGGGTTGCTTGGGTGGTTGAGGTGTGGCGCCTTACTGTCTGAAGTGTGCTTACTAAGTACTACGTGTTTTACTTCTGATGGTCATGTTGCCGGTAAGTAGGTTGAGATTGGCCCGACGCATGCCTTGGAGAGCGCCGATGTTCATCGCGACGGCCGCTATCCCGTCGCTAGCTTTGTTCGATTGTAAGTATCATGAACTGCCATCGGGTTTACAATCCCTTGATCCGCCCCGTTGCTTCTTGCACTCTTGTGCCGCTACGAGAGAAGGTAGACTCGAGAGTGGCATCGCTAACAATTCGTTCTGTCTTTGAGGATTTTAGGGGGAGTGTTCGGGGTGGATTGGTTGTGCCATTCCGTGCAGGCAGCCGAAGTGATCTGCTCCTGCTACTACTTCTACTGCTCCTGCTCCTGCCTTTGCTGCGTCGTAGGCTTTAGGGTTTAGGTTTTAGGGTTTAGGGACTGCTGTTGCTACTGCTACTGCTTCTAGTGCTGCCACTACGACTCCTACTGTCCACTCTGGTAACTGCTCCTGCTGCTGCCACTGCTGCCGCTGCTGCTGCTCCTGCGACTGCTTCCACGGCCAGAGGCCGACCAACATGTACGACAGCTTGCTGCTTTCTGCATCCTGTGCTGCTCTTTTGTTCCCAAGCTAACGAGTGCAGCAGCTCTCGGCAGATTTGATTTGGGCGTGAGTCTCGCCAGTTGGGTTCGCCAAATGCTGGGGATGAGCTGCTAAGTAAATGTCTTGCCAAATGGCTCAAATGCCAAAGCCTACCTCCTCTCAGACCCTGCAATTTTTCGTGTCTTCCTGATCAATGGAAGCGAGGAGTTTCTGTTGCATCCATCCTGTCAAGCCGCCGCACGGGAGCATGCGCATCAATGCATTTATGCACCTAATTGTGCGTATTCTGCCACAGGCAGGCACACGACATAGCATAGTGACCTACCATCTAAATCGCAAGGGTGCCTGCTGGAGCTTCTTTGTGGATCGATCTGATGTAGCCCTCCTGCAAGCTTGTACATAGTCATAGGAAGATGCCTGAGACCCTGAAGCTTGCCAGCTCACCACAGCGAGACTTCAGCTCCGAAATCCTACGCCCTAAACCCTGAACTTCCCAAACCCAAAACCATAACTACGACGGAAGGTGTCAAGATGCCCAATACAGGTGTGGGCTTCTACTTGTTCTGCTTTGCTTCGAATCCCGAAGCCCTAAACCCCAAAGCCCTCAACCCGAAAATCCTTTACCGAAAGCCCTCAACCCTAAAATCCTTGACCAAAAAGCTCTCAACCCTAAGATCCTTGACCAACAATCGTAGCCCTAAACCCAAGCCAAGTAGGCTTCCGCCTCCCCACGAAGAGCAGCAAACAAGTCATCTCTACATGTTCCTGCTACTGCAATCGGGTGTACGGTTTGGGATTTAAGGTTTAGGGCGCGGTTCGGGATTCAGAGTTTGGGGTTTAGGGTTATAGAAGCACATACGTTGATGTCACGACAAGTCACATCTGAGGTTATATGGTAAGGCACCAAGTTTATATGACGGACATATATGTCTTTCGCTTACTATATGTTCCCGTGCTATGTAGCTGCAGACCCCGCGATCGAAAGTTGCTCTTAAGCGGAATTTTCACGGTTCAGGGTTTAGGGATATTGGCGCAAGGATGGGCGAACTGTGCGCACTTTGAAGCTGCATGTGTGGCCGCCCTTGACTGGATACGACGAATGGCGAGCATGACTGTACAGACCTGGCCACGAAGCCAGATCTTCGATCTTCGTTCAGCGAGATGGTAGCGCTGACCCAGACACATGACCCAGAGGCGGAAAAGCTTGAGCGCTCTAAACGAAGGCATTTTCTGAATCACTAGCACCCTCATGAGCGTTAACAGTATGTTTCCACGTAGCTTCACGCCTGTCGAAACCTTGCCAGCTCTTTCGCATGTCGAATTGGGGTAGAAAGCCCCTCCATAAACAGACAGTTGATGCCTCACTGCTTTGTCAGTCCCCCAAATCACCATCGCAACGTTCACAACAATCCACAGCGGAAAGCCCCAGCTGAACGGCACACCCAAAACTGACAGCTGCACCGTGCGCTGCAACGTGCGAACAGCGTAGATACGGCCCGAACCGCAAACTCTGAGCCATCAATCCTAGCCCTGAAAAGCATAAGCCAACATGACGAATCCCAAACCCTGAATTCAAGATCGCCCAGATGGCTCGCTTCTACACGGCTTCGATCCTGATTGCGGTGGAGGCACTGTGGGATCGCAATGCCCGCCGGCAGCAATGGGTTTAGGATCTATGCAAGTTTTAGGTCTAGGGCAAAGTAGGGTTGTGGCTTGAGAGTCTGTGGCAAATCGTTGTGCGTTTGGCAAGGCGGTTCTCTGGCACTGCTGAAGCACGAGGATGCAGGGCTTGGGTAGGATTTGGGTTTTGGGGTGTGGGAGACTCAGGATTGGGGGTCTGGGATCTCAAACCCATACAGTACGAATCCCAAGAACAGACATCATCATCATCATCACCACCACCACCACCATCACCACCATCACCACCATCACCACCATCACCACCATCACCACCATCACCACCATCATCATCATCATCATCATCATCATCATCACCATCACCATCCGCATCATCGGGGAAATGCTAGGACATTGCCTCGGCTTAGTACTTGTGCGACTGACTTTGCCCAAACACCCACACCGTGTTGAAAACAAGAAGGAACTGCATTGTCCCACTTTTGACCCTGAAACCCAATAGACCCGGTAGTGTAAACTCAGACCCAAGACCCCAAGACCCAAACCCCTAGGCATCCTTTACAGAGCCCTGAAAGAAACTCTGGTTAGCCTTCAAAGTCTCCTAAAACCCTATACAACCTTCCTTGCTAAACCCTCCAAGCCTAAACCCTAAACAATATTACCCCAAGCCCTAAACCCGAAGCCCTCAACCCTACACCCTACCGTAAACCCAAAGCCCTCAACCCAACAAGGTCGTGTATCGAGACCTCAAGCCGGAGAATGTGATGCTCGACCAGGAGGCAGCGGCGGGGACGGGAATTTAAGGTTTACTGTGGTTTTGCAGGGTTTTGTGTGGTTCCTCTATGGCTTCCGTACGGCATCTAAGGAGGTTTGGAATTTTAGGGTTTAGGGTGCCGGAAGCAGAGCGGGTTTAGCAACACAAGCAGGAGCAGTGACACTCGCTACAATGCCACCAGAGCATCATTGAACAGCAGCAAGAGCAGATTCTGGTTTACGTTCCAGAGTTTGTGTAAAAGTTTCGAGTGTTTGGAGGGTCTCGGGCTCAAAGTATCTAGAGCGAAACCCGAAATTCTAAATCTAAACCTTAATTCGATCCCGAACCCGCAAAAACCCAACCCCAGAACCCTGAACCCCAAATCCTGACACAACCAGAAGATGCCCCTTGCGTATGACCGCACTGCCGCTCAACAACCGAAAGTGCGGGCAGCTTCAGTGCTTCGTTTTCCAGACCCCAGAAGTCCAACCAAAAGGCCTGATCAGTGACCAATTACTCTAAACCCTAAACCCTAAACCCAGTATTAAAAAAAACGCGCGTAGCACCCTGTCAAGCCCTTGCTCGGTTCCGAAGAGCGCTTAGCCGGCCGCAGGGTTACGTCAAGATCATCGACTTTGGAGTGATCTCCTCGGCTGTCTTGAGGTTTTTGCGTGGGAGTTTAGGGTCGGGGTTTTGGAGTTTTGGGTTTCGTATTTGGGGTTTGAGGTTTTAGGGTTTGGGGGTGGTGGCTGGCTATGCTGATTTGCTTTCACTGTTGAAACTGCAGTCGTTGTGGGGGTCGTGATTCTGGCTTGCATGTTTCTTAGTCTGGTGGTTGACAGTAGAGAGAGAGAGAGAGAGAGAGAGAGAGAGTGTGAGAGAGCGAGAGAGGCAGAGAGAGAGAGAGAGAGGGGGGAGAGTCTTAGAGAGAGAGAGAGAGCAAGCACTTATCGCTTATCGCTGTTTTTGCCTAATTCTTTGGACGGGGGCTTGAAGAGCTTTGGGAGTTGAGGAAGCCTCGGGCGCTGGGTTGCAGTAAGGCCCGCTGACTTCAGTCAGATGCCTCAACTCCAAACTGCAGAGCACTCCCTCTTTCCGTTTGTCTGAACCCTGAGCCCATCAATGCCCAAGTATACGAACCATGCGTCCAGCCTAGACTCTTAAACGAAAGGCCGTATCCACAACTTAACTCCAAGCCGAAACTCCGGGTCGCACCGTGAGCATTTGCCCCAGAGCCTCCTTGCCGCCGCCAGCAACAGTCAGCTGACGATTTCTAGAGCCTCACTGAAAGAATCCCGTTCCTGACCGAACCCTAAACCCCTAAACCTACACTTGGCTTTTGCGCCAAGGTCTCGAAGAAGCTTGGGGACAGAGAGAGCCGCACTTACACTGTGGCCTGGGCCCCGACATGCCGTTTCTGACAGGATCGTTCTTTCGCTCTTCGAGTTTACCCTGTAGTACTGTTCCTTCTATCCTTAATCCCGAAGTTGCTGTGAAGCGCTAGTGTGTTCAATATGACGAGGCCTGCCTCTTAGCGAATAAATCTTTTGTAGCTTGTATGGGATGTTGCGAAAAACTACAGCAATCTCGTAAACTTCGTAAACCCCTGAGCTTCAAAGCCAACCCAGTACGCCGTATGCATCAGACAGAGTCGCGAGACCGAGAACGCCTGATGCTGGCAGGGTTTACGGGCCTGGTCTGAGCTTACATGACTCCGAGGGTGATGGGGCGAGTTCCTGGCTGGGTCGTCACTTTCATTTTGTGGGGTCCGAACTTCTTGAGACTGATTCCAGACCTCCCAGGCTCAACCGCCAACTTTGGCTGTTGTTGAAGATAAATCATAGAGCATCCTCAAGAACAATGCCCAGGTCGGCACCCCGCACTACATGGCCCCGGAGGCATGGAGAGCTCTTCCCCACATGGGGTGGCAATGCTGTGGGGTCCTCCCGTTAAGGAAGCAGAGGGGTTGGCGAGGCGCCCCTTTCCCTGCGGTGCCAACAGCATGTTCTTTCCACAGTCCCTTTCGGGTCCTGCATGCCCGTGACTCATTATACTTTGGCACTTGCGAACTGTTCTGGGTGCGACTCGTCTTCCCACCACCGTCCAATTGTAGTGCGGAGCATGTCTCTTATATAAGAAAATAAATAACGAAAACCAATTCCATACTTGTAAGATCCTTAGACAGGCACATAAATGGATGAGTGAGTAAGTACGTCGGTCAGTAACCGTGAGTAAGTAAGCAAACAAGCACATGCTTGGATAGCAGATTCAGATTCCTATCCTTGTAGAATTACGCGTGCGCGTATAGAAAGCATTCTTGCGCGGATAGCACTTGAGGTGTCGGGCTACAGGCTTCGAGAGAAATGTAACGAAGGAGTTCGTCGTCCATCATATCCCTAGACCCGAAGACCAAAACCAAAAAGCCCTGAAGATCCCCTAGGTCCTAAGAGCCTTCCATGCCTGGCAGGTTTTCCAGGGCAAGGGCTACGGAGTGGAGGCCGAGCGGAGTAGCCATCGCGATTAATCAAGAAAGGGGTTCGCCAGTCAGGGAGTCAGCGTAAACGTAGACATAGGCTAAACCAGTAGTAGTAAGGGAAACAGGAGACTGTAGTAGTAATACTACTAATCACTTGTCGAAAAAAAAACTCCTGGGGGGATTGTCATGGTAAACCCCACTGCAGTATTAGTTAGTGAACCTGTCAAGAAAAAAGCAGTAGCAGGAGCAGCAGGAGGAGGAGGAGCAGCAGTGTAGTAGTAGTAGTAGCAGTAGCAGTAGCAGTAGCAGCAGTAGTAGTAGTAGTAGTAGTAGTAGTAGTAGGAGTAGTAGTGGTAGTAGTGGTAGTAGTGGTAGTAGTAGTAGTAGCAGCAGCAGCAGCAGCAGCAGCAGCAGCAGCAGCAGCAGTAGAATAGAAGTAGAAGTAGAGAAGAAGTAGCAGTAGCAGCACAAGTAACAGTAGCAGCAGCAGTAGAGCAGCAGTAGCAGTAGCAGGTAGCAGGTAGTAGCAGTAGCAGGAGGAGGAGGAGAAGGAGGAGTAGGAGTAGGAGTAGGAGTAGGAGTAGGAGTAGGAGTAGGAGTAGGAGTAGGAGTAGGAGTAGGATTAGGAGTAGGATGAGGAGTGCTAGTAGTAGTAGTAGTAGTAGTAGTAGTAGTAGTAGTAGTCGTAGTAGTAGTAGTAGTAGTAGTAGTAGTAGCAGCAGTAGTAGTAGTAGTAGTAGTAATACTAGTAGAAGTAGTAGTAGTAGTAGTAGTAGTAGGAGGAGTAGTACACGTGCTGGTGCTGTTAGTGATAATGGTAGTGGTGCCGGTACTGGTACTGGTACAAGTACCATTGCAGCAGAAGGAGCGGCAGCAGGAGCAGGAGCAGGAGCAGGAGCAGGAGCAGGAGCAGGAGCAGCAGTAGTAGTAGTAGTAGTAGTAGTAGTAGTAGTAGTAGTAAGTAGTAGCAAGTAGTAGGTAGTAGTAAGCAGTAGTAAGTAG
>CAJNDV010028591.1:16179-28438 GCA_905221635.1 Symbiodinium sp. CCMP2456 | reverse complement strand
AAACCCAAAAACCCCAAACCCCAAACCCCAAACTTCACTCCCTGGGGCAGAAGCGACTCGAAGCTCTGATACCTGAGCCCTTCATCCGAATCCCAGAAACCCAAAGTCAAGACTCAGAAATCGCCCAGGTCTCGCATATACATGGGTGGTTGTCAAAATTATGGTCCCTTTTTGTGTCCGTATTATAATACGGCACCTATTATTTAGGGTACCCTAAAAGGGACCATAAATTTGACAGCCACCCACATATAAATGAAGCTGCGGGAGAGAGGAGCTGCAAGAAGCAAGCAAGCCACTGATCGCCAGGCCCTTAAATCTCAAGCCTAAACACCCAGACCCTTCCATAGTCCATAAATTCTCAACCCTAAGCACGAATCCCAAAACTCCTATAAGCCTTAACCCCTGACCCCAAATCCATCCTTGAACTATAGTATAGAAGCCTACATAGTTTCCAATATTATTCCTTAGGGTTCCTTATTCTAACTATACCATAGAGGAGCCCCAGAACGCTATTGTAATTATTAAGGCCCCTACATTCGAACGGGGGTTGTCTGCCAGGTCTGTGGGCACCTACTGCTCCAAGAATACGTGCCGATCCAAGCAAGCGATCTTATAAACCCTATAAACTTAGGGGGGGGGGGGGGGTTGTGTTTAGGGTTTAGGGGTTTAAGGTTTAGTGTTTCGGGTTTGGGGGTTCGGGCTTTAGGGTTTACGGGTTTGGGGTTTAGGGGTTTAGGGTTTGTCGGTTTATAGGGGCCTTAGTTGAATGGGGCTTAGGGATAAGCTATAGTGTGGCTAAACAGGGACCGTAAGGGGTAGTGTACCTAGCTTCACAAAGTAGTCCTGTTTTCGATGACCTAGTTTGTGTTTCGCCCTATCCTCAGAAACCATGGCAACTAAACAAGTACGACTACTCAGCTACTACATAATGTAAGGTCTAGGTACACCCTGTTCATCAGATCTCTTTAAGCTTAAATGTAGACCCTCAACCGCGTCAGCCTAAGTTAACCCTAAACCCCGAACCCCATGCCCTGTTGAATGCCCGTCGGGGATCATCCGATAAACTTGGATAGATACAGAGACGATTAGCATGGCCCCTGCGCAAGGATGACACGCACAAACCGAGAAGTGTACCGACACAAAAAGAACCCCAAACCCTAAACCAACAAACCCTAAAACCTTGCAGAGATTTACGGAATCGGGGTGCATTTCCCCACGCCCCTAATGCCTGAAGGGCCCATGTATCCATGCAGTAAATACTGTGCGCCCGTAAGGTAGCCTAATACCTCTTCAAGGCACAAGCATGACCATCTAACCTAACTACCTTCTGAAACCCGTATAAAACGCCGCAACAACAAGCAGAAAAAACCCAAAACCCCAAAATCGGCACATGGATCCGCCCTAAACCCTCCATCCTGAACGCCGAAACCCTTAACTTAGAGGGAGTAAGCCTTGAACGAGCATGCCGAGGCCGGAGAACCGGATGTGGAAGGCCAGAGAAGCATTTAGGGCTTTTGGGATTTATAATTCAGGGTTGAGGGATTATGGTTCAGGGCCCAGGCTTTAGGGCGTTGGGATTATGGTTCAGGGTTTAGGGGTTTGGGTTTTGGGTTAGGGCTTTGGGATTAGGGTTCAGGGTTTAGGGTTTACGGTTTAGGGTTTAGGGTTTGGGTTTGGGGATTAGGGTTCCGCATTTAGGGTTTAGGGTTTATTTAGGGCTTTGGGATTAGGGTTCAGGGTTTAGGGGTTTGGGTTTGGGGTTTAGGGATTTGGGTTTTGGTTTCAGGGTTTAGGGTTTATGGGTTTATGGACATAGGGCTCAGGGTTTAGAGTTTAGGGTTTATGGATTTAGGGTTTAGGGTTTTGAGTTTATGGTTCAGGGTTTAGGGTTCATGGATTTAGGGTTTAGGGTTTTGGGTTGGGGTTGAGTGATTCTGCTCTTCAACATACTGATGGGTTCGAAAACCCCAACCCGTAAACCCTAAACCTCTGAAAAACCTGGTCTCATGATTAACGCGGCTATACCATGCTGGGCTCGCAGATTTGGAGGTCCTTGGCTGGAAGCCTTTGCCCGAGATGTTCCCGAGATATGGGTAGTTCTGTAAGTTAGGGTCCCTGTTACAAGGGTGGCCCGCTACTTTGGGGACCTAAAACGAGGCCCTAATTTACACAACTACTCATATAGTACCCTTCTAGAAACCCTACGGAAACCCTTGTAGATCCCTTTCAGGAACCCGACAAACGGACTCTATTTTCGAGAACTACTCATATAGTACCCCTTGAAGGAAGCAAAAAAGGAACCCTAACTTAGAGAACTACTCATATAGTACGTACCGCGTAGAGACCCGATAGAAACCCTCATAGATCCCTATAAGGAACCCTGAAAAGGAACCCTCGTTTAAGGGAGCTACTCACCCTTATTATAGAGACCATTTTGAAACCCTTATAGATCGCTTTGAAGGAAGCCAACAAAGGGACCCTAATATAGAGAACCCCTCTAGTACCAGAGGGCTGAGGCTCAGAACTTCGAGCTCCACCAGGTACTTAGCGGTAATCTTAGGGTTTCGGGTTTAAGTTTAAGTTTAGGATGTATGTAGGGTTTAGGGTTTAAAGTTTAGGATTTATGTAGGGTTTAGGGTTCAGGGTTTAGGGTTATCAACTGTGAGAAGAAGCTCAGGTAATCGATAAAAGCTGTTACATCTCAGGGTTTAAAGTAAACCCGAAACCCTAAGCACCGGCTTTGCCGACAGTGGCGAGGACCACAAATCAAACCTAACCACAAAACCCTAAACTCCCAAAACCCTAAACCCTAAAACCCTAAAGCACTAAAACCCTAAACACTAAAGCCCAAAACCCTAAAGCACTAAAACCCAAAACCCTCAGCCCTCAGCCACTAAAACCCAAAACACTATAGCCCGAAAGCTCCAAAAACCGTACAACGTCCGAAGAAGCATATCGCCAGGAAACCTAAACCCTAAACCCTAAACCCTAAATATCGCCAGGCTTTTGCAGGAACGTGGGCGAAGCTCAAAGAGCGGGAGGTGGAGGTGAGGGGTTCGCCTTGAGGGTGCCGCTTCGAGTTTTTGTTCTTTGTGTTTAGGGTGTTTAGGGGTTAGGGTTTAGGGTTTAGGGTGTTCGGGTTTAGGGTTTAGGGTTTCTGGTTTGTCGGGCTTTCTGGAGGGTTTACACGGTTTTATGGGCTTCACAGGTGTTTATGTTCCAGTTCACGGCTCAGGGGCTTGTGTTTGCGATGTAAGGTATGAGAATTACAGTGAGGTTTGACATAAGGGTAGGACGGAGCTTTGGCAGGAGTTTAACTGCAGGCTTCGCTGCTGGCTGTCGGTATGCACACAAAGCCCCAAACGCTAGGCCTTTAAGCCCAAAGCCCCAAACCCCGTATATCTTCAGAGCTTTTCGAGAGCCCGGGTGGCCTTGGGAAGCAAACCCCAAACCCTAAACCCTCACCCTAAACCCTAAACCTTAACCCTAAACCTAAAACCTAAACCCCAAGCCCTGAACCCTAAACCCTAAACCTTAACCCTAAACCTAAGCCCCAAACCCTAAACCCTAACCCTAAACCCTAAACCCTAAACGCCCGACGCCCAAATTCTGCAACTTAGAGCTCTGATCCCAAGCCTTGAGTATTATGACAACATCACGTCCTCGACCCTAGAGCTTGAGCACTAGACCCTCAAGCTGTAAAAACCTAAGCCCGATTCCTAGGCCCTAAGGCGCGTTTTATCCTTATAAGCCCTACAATTTCTGAGCCCCAACCCCTGAAAAGCCGTAGTCTAGTAGAACCATAGTACACGACAGATTCTTAGGGGTTCCCGACAACCTTCTTCCTTGAAGGGTTCTATGGGGGGTGCTATGGGGTACATGGTTTGGGGTTTAGGGCTTGGGTTTTATGAGCCAAACATTGGAGAAAAGTTGGCAGGAAAGGCCTCAGCGAATTTGTAGGTGAAAAAGGTATGCGAATACTTTAACATGCCCGAAAGCCCTTGTTCTTGTCTTTCAGGCGACTGTAAGGCCCTGATATTCCTGCACCCTTCAAGCCGCGACTGTGTCCAGATCCTCCACAACAGCACCCTTGCAGAGATCGTACTGGGCTTTTGGCTCATAGCCGGGCCCTTAAAATTGTTGCCTCGGCAGGGTTCAGGGTTTAGGGCTTCTCATCATTTTAGGAAGGACTCCGGTTTCGGGGTTTGAGGTGAACCCTACATAGTACAAAGCATGGTTTCTAGATGAGGCATGACCACGTTGGCGTGTGCAAGTATCCCGAAACCCTAAACTCTAAGCCCTAAACCCTAAACCCTGAACCGAAGTTTAAACCCTAAGCCCTAAACCTGAACCAGAGTCGCAGATATACGATTTTAGACAATTTTCTGATCATGGCCTTTGGGCCTTGATGCGCAGCTTCAGTCTTAAGCCCGCAGTTTTGCGACATATGGGCCCTTCACTGGTTCTATAGCGGTGCTAGTTGGCCTTCGGTTTCTTATGGTTTGGGGGTTGGGGTCTAGGGTTCACATTTCACGGTTGTCCGTGCGCTTTTGTCTGTTGTGCATTTTCTTTGGGTCTAGAATTTAATTTGTGGTT
This sequence comes from Symbiodinium sp. CCMP2456, assembly GCA_905221635.1. Taxonomy (NCBI): domain Eukaryota; class Dinophyceae; order Suessiales; family Symbiodiniaceae; genus Symbiodinium; species Symbiodinium sp. CCMP2456. The sequence continues at coordinate 23,842 of CAJNDV010028591.1, read as the reverse complement.
TTGCTGATGAATTAAATTATGCAGGGGCCTAAACCCCAAAAGCCCTAAACCCTCAAGCCCTAAACCCCTCCGTGCTGAATGCGAAGCCTTTCTCTGCATAGGCTCGAACAGGCCGGCTGCTGAGAGGAACCAAGAGACTCAAAACTTACCATAAGGCTCCATTGATCTCCATCGGGGGCTTCGGGTTTAGGGTTCAATATAGGGTTTAGGGTTTAGGGTAAATAATGACCTATAATATTTTGGGGGTTATTTATGATAATTATAGTATAATGATGTACCCATAAGGGGCTCCTGTAGGGTTCCTTTAAGGTGGTGGCGGGTTCAATGCCCCCCCCCATTCCGACCATTCGTACAGTGGTTTGATGTGGGCCAGCAGGCTACACTACCCATAGGCCCTAAAGTAGTTCCTTTTGCGGTTCATATATAGAACCCTATAAGTTAACCCCAAAAAGGAACTATAGTTTGGGGCCTATGGGTAGATTGGAACCAGCCCGAGCAAAGGCTAGGGGCTCACTGGCTGCGTGAATCTTGGAGCCGCAAAAGTACCATGCATGGTCTGTTTCTGACAGGATCGGTGCGCAGTTTGCACGGCACGTGTCTTACTGCGAAAAGCGCTGTGCGTGTGCATGAGGAAGGTACGAAAGGGCCACCAACAACATTCGTACCGTGTTGGCAGGTGGTAGTGTCAGTGAAGCGCATTACGCGGCTATGCAGGGTCTTCCGGTCCCTCGCGTATGTTCTTGGTGTGCGCATGCCCGAGTGCCAACTTGGTTACATCTGGCATGGGAATGTCCAGCGCATGCTGTGGGAAGGCCTCCTGAGCCTGCCTTTAGGGTTTAGGGTTTAGGGTTTAGGGTTTAGGAGCCTGCCTCCACTCTTGCCCGGAGATTAGGATGGCCCCATGGCCGTGGATGTAACGTTGTTGATCATTTGGCTCGTGTCAGAAGTCGCCTGCTTCGCAGAGCAGGCGATGCCTTCTGAGCAGAGCTCTCGTTAATGCACCTTTGCGCTTTGCTGTCGGTCTCAGCAACTTGATCCAATAAGGGGCGCTTCGGCCGTTCTGGTTATGCAGCAGATTCTGAGTTCAACCTGGCCTGTACTTCATGTGCTCTTTAGGTTTTAGGGTTTAGGGTTTAGGGTTTAGGGTTTAGGGTTTAGGTTTTAGGTCTCAGATTCAGTCCGGCCCATGCAGGGCCAAGTGGCCGCGACTGAGCCATCCCGTCGCCCACGGCTGGGGGCTTTCTAAACAGTTCTACGTGGATCCGTACATAACCCTAAACCCTAAACCCTAAACCCTAAACCCTAAACGGGAGGCGGGGGTTGGCTTGGGGTCTGGGTGGGTTTTCCGCGAATGCCCGAGTTTGGAGGTTTGGGGATTCACAGCAGCTCGAAACCAAGCCCCGATCACGCCAAGAAAACCGCCAAGACTAAAAAGCCATCCCTAAACCCTACATCCTCAACCCTAAACCGGTTTAGGATTTGGGGGTTTAAGGTTTAGGGGTTAGGGTTTAGGGTTTAGGGGTTTTTGTTCTGGGATTTAGGGCTAGTTTCTAGTGCGTCTGTTGTGGATTTCTGTGTAACTTTCTGGGTTTGGGTCCATGATATGGCCTAGGGGGGCTGTTTGGCCATCGCACATTTGGTGGTCGTACCTTATAGTCCGCATTGTAGTTCTGTTTTGGTTCAGCTTCATATTTAGGATCCTATAAGACCACCAACAAAAGGCTCAAGCCCTAAACCCTAAACCTTCAACCCCAAACCCCAAACCCTAAATCCTAAACCCCTAAACCCGAAGCCCCAAACCCTAAACCCTAAACCCTGAACCCTTAAACCCTATAAACCCTTAAGCCCAAAACCCTAAACCCTTAAGCCCTCTAGGCCCTGAACCTCGAAGCCCCTAAATCCACAAAATAACGTTGATGACATAAATCCTGCCCTGCCCATAATAACAAATAGACCAGAGTTCCCATAGTTTAGAGTTTTGGGTTTAGGCTTTAGGGTGGTAATGCAGGACTTACATCATCAACAGTATACGCCCTAAACCTAGGTGCCTTCTCGAACCCGCAGTGGATTTGGTCTGGTGTCGACAATGGTTTCAGGTTTGAAGCTGTGGGTTTATAGCTTAGCGAGTTTAGGGTATACAGGTTACTTGTACCCCAGGAAGCCTGCAAGAACTTGTATAACGAAATCATTTGAAGGAGCCCGAAAAGGTAGGTTATCTGACTAAGGATAAGGTAGGGGTTATGGGCTTTCGGTGTATTCAGGTTACTTGACTCATCCAAGACGCCTCTGTCCTGCCTTTTTTTGCCTAGGTCAGTCTATTCCTGCCCTCGCGGCAGTTTCTGATCTGCATCATGTGCGCCTGCAGTAATATAGGGGCCTCTAGAACTACCCACGTCGCGCCTTGGTGCTCCTTGTGATACTTATAGTAGAACATACCCCGAGACAAGGCCCCTATATCATTCGGTGTTGGGCTCCAATCCAGGATTCAGGGTTGGGCTGTGTAGTCCTTATTTCTGGGTGGGCGGGGTGACTCCAGCCAGAAAACATAGACGAAGTTTCTGATTGCAAACTCATATTTACCCATAGGCCCCGTAGTAGTTCCTTTTTGGGATTCCTTAATAGAATCCTCAGTATAAGCCACAAAAAGGAACTACTATGGGGCCTATGGTATAGCAAACTCATGGTTACTATGTGATGTAGCTTGTGGCACGCCGACTGGGACCTCGTGGAGACGGCCTTGCCATGAAGCTAGTTCGAACCCTAAATCCTGGACCCTTAAGATTCCCCTAAACCCTGAACCCCAAACCCGAAACCCTTAACATTCGCCGAAACCCTACGCCCCAAACCCTAAACCCTAAACCCTGACGTTCTGCAAGCTCCTTCGGAAAGAGCTGCTCAGAGAACCCAATACCCCTTAAGTAAGGAACATACCTTGAATTATTATATCGTCTTTAGTCTTATGATTCAAGGTATATTTCGTAATTTAAGGGATATTGGGTTCTCTGGGTGAGACACCCCAAGGGCAAACTCAAACCCGAAACTTTGAGTCTTTCCGGCCTTCCTGCATCTTTCCTGGGGTTCCTATGCCTCAGGGACGAATTGTACCCCAACAGGGTTTAGGGGTTTAGGGTTTAGGGTTCGGGGTTCAGGGCCCCGCAACATCCTAATTACTGTTCTGGGGGACACTTCCCCCAACCTTAGCAGTTGTTCCTGATATGGGAGTTTCCAAAAATTGGGGTACCTTATTTTGGGGTCCTTATAATGGGGGTCCTACTATTCAGGGTACTATATTAGGGTCCCCTATTTTCGGAAACTCCCATATAGAACCCCAACATTCTACGACATAGGTCTAGGACATTCTCAGGTGGGTAGTTACAGTTAAAGGAGCCTTGTAGAAGGTCTATATACTTTATAAAAGCCTTATAGAAGCCCTATATACCCTAAACTCCCCACCTGTAGTGTCCTTTAAATAGGTGCTTAGCTCCTTTTCGGATCTTCAGGGCTTGGGGCTTCCAGGGCTCAGTCTCCCTCCCATGAGGGTCCTTGATCGCTTGAGATCAGGTTTTTGTCGGTTGCATCTTTGCATGCAAGATTCACCGTGGGTTTTGGGTTTAGGGGTTTGGGGTGTACAGGTTTTCCGCCCATTGGCCCCGAGCAGGCATCATGAGCCCGCCGCGGGCAGCCCGCCCCACTCCTGGAATCGGAGTGCAGGCATACGATGACACAAACAAGTAATTATAAGCTGTTTCCCAAACCGCAAAATTCTGGCAGCAAGTGTACACGCTGCGACACGCAATCAAGCGCAACACATCAAGTATAGGGATTAAAAAACAAGGTCGGTATAGGCACCCTGTTTCTAGGGGTCATATCGTCCTGACGGCCCCTCAACCCCAAACCCTATGTTTAGGGGTCATGCGGTCATTGCGGCGCTAACGCTTTGCAGGTACTGGAACTTTCTCCGGCAACGGTACCAGGCTCGTCCCTCACACGCCCTGGGTTTTCGGTTTCAGGGGTTGGGGGTTTAGGGTTTAAGGTTCTAGGGTCTCAGGGGTCAGGGCTTGAAAGGGTTACAGGGGTTTAGGATTTATCTACAGGCCTGCTCGCAATCCGGACTAACACGTCTCATTGCCCTTCTGTCTGAACAGGCTTTTCCGGGTCTAGCTGACAGTCCCGCCGGTGGAGTGCATTTAGATACCGAAACCCCGAACGTGTTAACCTGTCTTGCGGGTCCTTCTAAGTGGCCATAGAGTATCGCGGCTTCGGGAGGTCCACATGCTCCGGGGCTAAAGTCACGGTTTCGGGCAGCCTTCTCTCAACACCGTCTCGCAAGCCGACGAAAACGCACAACCCCAAACCCTAATCCCTAACCCCTCAACCCTGAAGCCTGAAACCCTAAACCCTAAATCCCTAAACCCTAAACCCTACACCCCTGAACCCTACACCCCTAAACCCTAAACCACCTTAAACCCCAAACCCCCAACGCTGACATCCTGACCTCAGAAGGCAAGGCGGGGCAGCCGGCAGGCGATAATCAGACACGAAGCCGAAATTCTAAGCTTAGGAGCTGGGAGCCCATGCGTGTTTAGAGTTCAGGGTTTAGAGTTTAGGGTTGAGAGTTTAGGGTTTAGAGTTCAGGGTTGAGAGTTTAGGGTTGAGAGTTTAGGGTTTAGAGTTCAGGGTTGAGAGTTTAGGGTTTAGAGTTTAGGGTTTAGAGTTCAGGGTTGAGAGTTTAGGGTTTAGAGTTTAAGGTTTAGAGTTCAGGGTTTAGAGTTCAGGTTTGAGAGTTTAGGGTTGAGCGTTTAGGGTTTAGAGTGTAGGGTTGAGAGTTTAGGGTTGAGCGCTTAGAGTTTAGAGTGTAGGGTTGAGTGTTTAGGGTTGAGAGTTTAGGTTTCAGAGTTCAGGGTTGAGAGTTAAGGGTTTAGAGTTTAAGGTTTAGAGTTCAGGGTTTAGAGTTCAGGGTTGAGAGTTTAGGGTTGAGCGTTTAGGGTTTAGAGTGTAGGGTTGAGAGTTTAGGGTTGAGCGTTTAGAGTTTAGAGTGTAGGGTTGAGAGTTTAGGGTTGAGAGTTTAGGGTTTAGAGTGTAGGGTTGAGAGTTGAGGGTTGAGCGTTTAGGGTTTAGAGTGTAGGCATGAGAGTTTAGGGTTTAGGCCTTAGTGTTTAGAGTGTATAGGGTTGAGAGTTTAGGATTCTAGTCTGAGGAAACCCCAAGGAAAGTAATCGCTTCCACATAATATTAAAACGCCCCCCTCTCCCTAATATAAAAAGTCAAATCCGTTGGTTTAGGTTTTTATATTGGGGGGGTCGGCGCATCCGGGTATGAGTCGGATTATTGCAAACTGCAGCCCTGAGCCTTAAGATCCGTACAGCCTTAAGCCTTAACCCCTGAGCCCTAAAGCCTTAAGCCCGAAACTCAAACAGTCAGACACAACGACCAATTGCTACGCAGCCGTTCCGGCTGTAGAGCAGGCAATCAGCCTGCCTCAAGCCCTGAGCCCTTAACCCCTAAACCCAAAAGCTCTGGTCCTTTGGTTTAGTACTACTGTAATCTTGCCTCTATTAAAACTCATACAATCCGTAGGCCCCCCCTAATGTTTTTAATTAACTTTGAATTGCGGGCCAGAAACCGCGAATTTCCGGGGGCCGGCAGTTTTAATATTAGGGTGGTGTTTAATATTAGGGGGAAGCGATTAGAAGAATGGCCTCTTTTGGTTTATAGGGTTTAGGGGTTTAGGGTTCCCAAATCCATGCTTGGGCTTCAGAGCCCTTAATAGGACCCACTTTAAGGCCTTTGTGTATACTAACCTAGAGCTCCAGCTACCTAAATAGTACACCCTAAACCCCAAACCCGAAACTTTTAAAATGAAGTAACTGGTAGCCTTAGGGCTTTCTAGGTGCATGGACCCCCTCGACAGCCAGGTGCCGAGATCGCACGAAGCTCACCTGAAGGCGAGCCGCGGTCTAGCGTTTCAGGAGTTTACGGGTCCGAGAGCGTTCGGATGCAGGAGTTCACGTAAAATTCGAAACTACCATAACCTACTCCTTCGCAAGTTCGTGTCTAAATCCTTAATCTAGAACTTAAAGGGACCCCACAAAAATTAGGGTTCTTGGTAGTTCAAGGAAGATCTAACTTCACGTTCTTCGCACCCTAGCTTCTGCTGAAGAATCAGTCAAGTTTTAGTTCAGTCTAAGCCGATGGCGCCATGCGGAAGCCCATGATGCAGCTCGGAGACTACAATACAAACAGCCGGTCGCTTGGAATCGGGTCCAGATCCTGTCGGTCCGGCGCTGGCCCAGGTGGGTTCGGGGTCGGTTCGTGACGGTTTTCGTGATTCAACTGTTCCGCGAGATTCAGGTCCATGGGATAGAAGAAGTTCGAAGCTGGTGTGAAGAACAAAAAAAGACAAATGAGTGACTCACCGTTTCGATTCGGATCTGCTGTAAACCTGCCAGACCCTCATTAGCTCCGAAGTTCAGATCGACTTCGAGTCTGGAGTGACGCGATTGGAAACAAAGCGATCCCTACTGTAACTATGGAAGTTGGATGCCACCGACTACATCAATGAACTCCCTCGAAATCCTGACTAGCTGGCGCTCGATCCTGGTCCCAGGGTCGTGTTTGTTTGGCACGAGCTCCTTCCTGTAACAACATTGAATTCCTGTGCCCAGAACGTTACCTTGCATTCAAAACCAATACCCGACAGGTGTAACACCTAAACCCGGTCGCAAATTTAACCCATGAGAAACTCTTGAAACGACAACGCCAACGTTTCTAGGTTCTTGACCCTTCACAACCCTTCAGGCAGGTCTAACTGGCGAGCAATTACATCTCTGGAATCAAAGCCCCAGTCGCAAGGCACAATCGCTGCTAAACTAGTCTAACCCACCGTGCAACCTGAACCAAAACTTAAAACGCCTGGACCATAAGAACCCAAAACTCCTTTAGCCTAAAAGCCCGACCTCCCCACATTTGGGCCCCAAGTTGAACACCTCCTTCTCCCCAAACCTTATAAACCCTGATCCCTAACCCGGTTTAGGGTTTAATTTTTAAGGGTTGCCTAAGCCTCCCAGAATTGAACACCTCCCTCTCTATAATAGGCTTGGCGGCAGATCAACGCCAAGGCCGCGCCGCTACTGCAGGCGCGGCCCGCGGCAGCAGTAGCAAACCCTAAACCCTTAAGCTCCTAAGCCCGAAACCCGAAACCCCGAAACCCTAAACTCTAAACCCCTCAACCCCGAACCCTAAACCCCTGAACCCCTGAACCCGAAACCCCGAAAACCTAAACCCCTAAACCCTAAACCCTAAATAAGGGCTTATAGGCTTTGGGCAGCAGGGCTTGGCCAGTGCTGGGCATTGGTTTAGGGTTTCGGGTTTAATTAGGGTTTGGGGTTAGGGTTTAAGGTTTAGGGTTTGGGGTTTAGGGTTTGGGGTTTAGGATTTAGGGTTTGGGGTTTAGGGATTAGGGTGTAGGGTTTGGGGTTTAGGGTTGTAGCAGGAAAAGTAGTTGTGGTCATTGTCGTAGTCGCCATGAACTGCAGGAGCCGCAGCAGTGGCAGCGGCACAAGTCCTACGGCAGCGCTAGTCAAACCCGCAATGACTTCAAGCGGAAGTTCCCTAAACCCTAAACCCTAAAACCCTAAACCCTAAGCCCTAAACCTCTAAGCCC